>CM043116.1:5856329-6053981 GCA_023701765.1 Hylyphantes graminicola
GTTAATATTGTATTCTACTGTTCAACAGATAAACCAGGGCCGGATTTCTAAATAGGCAAAGTAGGTTATAGCCCAGAGCGACTAATTTTTTGAAGCGAGAAATTTTATGAGCAATTAAAGCGGCATTCGGCATAAAAAATTACAAAAATACTTATATTTTTAAGAAAGAATTTTTTTTATTATATAATACCTTAATGAAGTAGGTTGATATTACATATATTTTCAGGCTTGTGCTCTTGTACGAGCCGTCTTTATATAAACCTTCGTGCAAATAAGACAGTCACAACACACACCCTCACCACTCACTATGCACACATATTATCGTTGACGGATGCTGCCATCCTATCACGCGCCACCTCCAAATTTTAGCACATGTCCCCTGAAGGGGAGGGAAATTTTTCCTCTCCAGGAACCTGTACCCGTGTGAAACTTGCGCAATGACCGCCCACAGGACTTTTTCGGACCCAACAGATTTTAACACTTTAATGAGGTACTCCGGTAAAACGAGAAACTATATATAGTTACGGAAATACTTAGTAGTAAACCATATCGCTTCCTTAGTGCAATTGCACTCTTCCCCGTATTCGGAAGTGGAAAAAGGAAATAGTAACAATCAGTTTAAAAAAAAATTCGCCTATTATTTCGATTTAGAGTGTAAATGTACACTAGATGATTCTAATATGTAGACAGAAAAAAAATAACTCAAGAAAGAATGTAGCGACAGGGGCGCCAAATCTTTAAATCCGGCCCCCTTGGTTTGATAAACTGTTGCTCTACATTTTTCCTACAACCTACAAACATGTGTCCCTGTAACATACTTCATTTCAACGGTGCCCATACCAGAAAAAACTCAAATATAAGTAATTACCTCGATCCATATTCAAAATGATTATCTGAAAGATGTCATAAGATATTGTAATGCTAATATTGTATATCGACTGTCCAACAGTTAATCTACAGTTTCCCTTACAGCCAGCTTTCCTGTTAGCATACTTCATTTCACGAGGTGCAGAAAAATACCTCAATTAATAAGTGATTACCTCGATTTGGAATCCCTTTTCGATCCCATGGACAAGAAGCTCTCCAAGTACCCACAAAAATAAGTCCTCCCCTATGTTGAAGATTCAACCACTGAGACCGAACTGAAACTTTTCTGGAGGAGTAGCGAAACACTCGTCAAACGGGTCGGTGAAGCCCGGCAAACACCATGTAAGAGCAACCCAACTTTTGCCGCCAATCCTATACTTTTACCTGTTAAAATAGCTTTTTAAACCAACTTATTCAAATAATCTTTTAAAAAGAAGAAATTGATAGTTTATTGCTTTAGGAGGTTCTTTATATAATGAAGTTTTGGAAACATGTACTTGCAGGTACAATCTTTAAAACTTAAAAATTCCTTGGAGTACTATTTTTGGCGAGCGAAAATTTTTTTTGGCGACATCCCAATGCAAACTGTCAAGTGTCCATTGTGATCGGCGAAAGTCATGCCAAATATGGCACATAATCTCCCTAAAGCAGTCGCCAAGTGACCCAAAAATAGGCTTCACCAGCTTATCATGGGATGCTTCTTCCAGAGTTTTAGCTCAGTTCAGTGGATTCCACACAAGTCCGCCGCCGCCACAATGAGAATCCTTCAACCGGTGTTGTCAGCGCTCAGGTAGGTCCGTGGACACTCCACAAAAGGGTCCGTGGACAGTCACAAAAGGGTTCCATGGCATAATCTGCCAGTTTGGGGTGGAGTATCCACAAAAACGCGATTATTCCTTGTTGACTTTTTGTTTTACACGATCCCTCTGGTTTGGTATGTGAAAGAGCTACTTCTGGAAAGTAGTTGGTCTCTAATCGTGTTATCTCATGTGAGTGTTCTAACTGCAAATGTCCCAGCCTATGACTTATAAAATATTTAAAAGTGCTAAAAAAACATCTAAGCACATTACAAGTTAACTGGCCTAATAAATATATGATATTGTGTTGTTGGATAACCTGATAAGTAGTTAGTAAACGGGTTTATACGTCTTTATCCCCTTAATGGTGATGTAATGGTGATCCCCCTAAGTGATGTTGTAGAAAATTTTTTAGTGAACACAATTAAGTTTTATTCTCTTCTAAGTAAAACAATAGATATGGAAATTTATCATATTCTAATATATTTTTATTAGTTTTTAATTAGTTAGGGTAAAAACACGAGTTTAAAATTTTAATTTCGTGATCTTGTCTTATATTTTTGTTGCTGATTACTGATGCCTATATACATTTTCTCAGCCTTCGATTCTTGGAAACAGTAGAAGAAAGAATTTATATGCAGTTTTCAATGTATTAATGTATAATTACGTAATTTATAATTTTGATACTGAGAAAGGAATGCGTTTTGGCCTGCTATCCAAACCACTCGGCCATCGGGCCCCACATGCCCCCTTATATTGTCTCCGTGTTGGTCTATGGTGCGGTTGGTAGGTTCAGTCTCTACCCTACTATAGAACTCTTTGGGTAAAGGTCAAAATTGTGTTATTTGAGGGAACACGAGGAAATAACGTCTTCAAGTTATTGCACATCCGATTTTCAATAACAGATGTCTTTTTCGCCGGTCGGGACCTCCCATGAGATTGTCGAAAGCGCATTACCATCACAAAAAACGCGTTTTATGCCTCAATTCTTCCACCTTTGTGGGCACTAAATGAACAGTTTGGGTCTGTATTTTGGTCTCCTTTTTGGGTGAACCTACCAACAATCCTATTTACGATGATCCCTTTACAGAGGGATCGGTATTAGCAGACGTTATTTTTCATTCAGTTTTTTTTTTTTTTCATCTCCAATTTGTAATCTCTTTGCTTTATTTTCATCGACGGATGTATCGAGTATGGTAATCTGTAGGAAGATTATGGGGCGGAATAAGGTCCTTCTTGCACCAAACGTTCTCCTTTTTTTTTTTTTTTTTTTTTTTTGGATTAGGCATTTTACAACATTTTTTAAAAAAGATTTGTGCTTGGATTTGGAGCCAAGAGGCATGAAGGTATCTTAATTGGCATTGTAGATTTTTTTTGGAAAATAATAATCAAACTCGGAGATAGTATTTTGATTCTATACAAACTTAAGAAGCAGGCTAGTGCGGGATTCCTCATTGTAAAAATGTGTTGTGTAAAGTTGCACAAATAAGTTTACACCTATTTTGCGCCCCCTAATTTTGGTGGAACTTTACTTCATAAAACCGGAATAACGTTACAACCAATATTTTTCAGTACATCTCCTAGTTTCAAAAGAATATAAAATATCAACCCTAAGAAAATATGATAGTAACCATCGTTATTTTAATAATTTGTTCTGAAGACTATTAGGTATAATCGGAAAATCGTTATTTAATGCTTTTGTGCCATTACACTATAAGCCGAAATTACATTTCAAAGAAACTTAATTTAGGCCAGTATTATGATTTTTTAAAGTTTTTTTCTTTTCTTAATGAAAGACTATTATACATGGTAAACTCATGAGATAAAAAAATATTCAAAGGAAACAAGATGCAAAATTTTACTTTTTTTTTAAACATTTTGGCTGTAAAAGCATCTTGTTCTACCACTGTAGTATAATAAGTTGGTAGGTTTTATTGCTATTGTTTTTTACAGTGACTTTAAAAACTGAAATAAATTGAAACTTCAATGTAACTGCAATCCATTTTCTTACGTTGCAAAGCAGTGACTCAATTTGTAAGAGATTTTTTCTTATTAGCATGTAAGTTTATTAGGGAATTCAAAGTAAAAATATTTTACTATGTTTTTCTGTTTAGGTAATTAACGTCTATTTTTCTAGTTTTTTTTATATACAATGGTATGGATTTATTAAATCAAAATTGAATGAATAATCAAAACATAGTGCAAATAACTACAGTAATTGAACACGCTTTACTTCAAATTTATTGAAAAAAAAATGTACTAATGAATTTGTATCATTCTGTTTTCTAATCAATATTTCGAATACCTCTATCACTTTATAAAAAATATTAAAATTATATTAATCCAATAATATATTTATATATCCAATAATATATAATTATATTATTAAAAGGATATTAATCCATCTCGTATGCTTACAAGGATTCATTCGCTAATTCTAATATCAAATTTTAAATTCAAATTGTTTTCTAACTTCCTTTTGTGCATTTTTATTTACAACCTTTTATATCTCTTAGAAACTCATTCAAAATCATAAGACATTGCCACCCTTAACCTCAAACCACCAATAAAGTAACTTAAATAGAACCTTAATACACAAAATTTTAACCTCTAGTCTCCCTAAATATAAAATATTTTTTAAAGACTACTTAGCGACCCCAATACCCATAGTCTACCAAAAGGATCCTTAAGGTGGAGATGAGTTACCTCGGCTTATATACTACTATAGTCTGGCTGCCACAAGTTGGCAATCAAAATATTTTGATTGTGGAACAGTCTACTCGAAAAAAGGTTAGGAAGGTTTTGGCAAGAGTTACATTGCTTTTATGGGAGAAAATTTCTTTAAGTTTTAGAAACTGGTTATCAATTGAAGGCATCAGCGACAACAACAATCCTCTATCGCCGATAACTGATGTGTAGCTCTAGTGTGATACATTATTTACAATCGAACTAGACCAACATCCCCTCTTCTCGCCAAACGCCTTGGGCTGGCAACCCTTTTTCCTTCAGCTTAAAACCTTAAATCAAAGTGGAATCTTCCATTATCAAAATACTTTGATTGCCAACTTGTGGCAGCCAGACTATACATTCGTTGTTATTTACTATTTAGAATAGTAGTAGGGAACGCAGAGATAAATCTGCGCCCTCTAGCGTAAGTATGATATATTGAGGCTGCATGTGTGGTAACCGCCCCAGCTACAACGTAATATATAAACAAAGTATTTACAATCATGAATTGAGCCTCACTAAATGGTATAAATGGATGTAATACTGTTACTTTATATCTTAAGAAGTTCGTTTACGTATACACAACCTCAGTAATACAACCTCATTTCAAAGGATTTAAAAACCTTTCACTCACAGACTCTTTAAAAGGATTTTAAACAAGCAAGTTATTAAAACCCTATCTGGGGATATTGCATGATACATAAGCAGACGGCTTAAGAAAACAGAAAAACCTTATGGATCAAGACGGAGATTATTACGCCATGCAAAATATTAAAAAAGGATAATAAACTGCCAGTTGAAAGTTAATCCGGTGGAAATTTGAGAAAACAAAGCCAATAGGGGAATCGGGATTAGCAAAGAAAAAATTTAGAAATAGTTCTGGCAATCCCTTTCTGTGCAGGAAAGAGTTTAATTTCATAGTGGTGCAAATGCAGTGCCCAATTACGGTTATATAATTGAATATCTTGTTTTCAATTATTAAACAACGGTTTGAAGAATAAGTCAGGGATATCATATTGTTTAGTTCAGTCCCAGACTCTGGCTTAAGGTACCCAACTTTACCTACTTTGCTTTAAGTACTTAACTTTACCCACCCTACTTTATGTACTTAACTTTACATATCTTACTTTAAGTATTTAAAGTAAGGTATATAAGTAAAGTTAAGTACTTAAGTATCACTCTTTAAGTATGAGTTAACTCCACTCGTCAGTCCCTATAAGAAAGTATGCTAAAAGACTTCATTTCCGAACAAAAATGTCCCGATTCATTGTTGAGGTTACTGCAATTTATCAGTTCCTGGTGTTACACTCTTAAAACATACGAGTTATTTTAACTAGGTCTGAGTTAACATTCACTCCTTTCCAGTGTTGAAAATACTCGTCTCCTACTGGAGTGGTGATGAGCTGCCTTATATAATACTACATTCGTTGTAATTTTGATTAGTGGTAGTAACGCAGATAATAATCTGCGCCCTCTAGCGGTAGGATGATATATAGAGGCTGATTGTGTGGCGTAGGAATTTGATAACGTTTCCTTTCATACATCTGACGTCTCATCTAATTGTAACAGCATTATATGCTCTTGCAAGTTCTTGTGGATGAGACCTTAAAACCTAAATACCTGGATTAGAGAGTACCATGTTAAAATGGAAGAACGTCACTTTAATACATACTGTGCTAACATGAAAATGATTCACTTCTTAAAAACAGTGGAATTATACCACTTTAAAAATGAGCCACCTACGTTCCCAAAAGACCAAGAAAACTTAAATCTTAATCAGGTCCTGTACCAGGTGACCTTATGTACCATCTGTGACATCTGTGTAAATAATACCCCGTGGTACTTTTCGGTGCATGGTAAACCGATCATGTATTAAATGTCGCCACCAACCGGCCGATCATCGCCAAAAGCCGTTTAAAAAGGAATCAGCCCTGTGTGAAGGATGTAAAAGAAAACGTGACTATTGCCATTTACCTGTTCTTTGACATTAAGATAAGCAGGCAATATGACTTTGCAAATATCATTTTAGGCTAATTCCATTCGTGACAGACATGACATAAGACAACTTTCTTAGCTCTTAAAAAGTACTAAATGTTAATTGACTGTTAAAAAATTACCATGGGGTGATGCCAAATATAGGTCTTGATTATAAAAAACACTGACATTTTTATTCAAGAAAAATACTTAAAATTAATTGGGTTAAAACATGCCGTGACTGACATGACAAAATTGATGCACAGATTTTGAGTGACCTTATATTATTACCATTTGAATTTAACTGGTATGCATTTCAAGTCTAGAATTTTTTTGGAATCAATTTAAGATTATGATGTGCCAACCAGAAAGAAAAAAAAATAAGAAATTTATAAATAGTAAAATATTATAAATATTTATTAGCGTGACTGACATGAAAATGTGACAGACATGACAAAGTTTTGATGTTCTATATTTAACTCAAATTTTAAATTTAATGTTCGAATTTTTTACGAACTGTTTATTTTGAGGCATAAAAAGAGAAAATAAAGTGTCAAGAATTTTTACCGAGTAGATATTGTGTTAAATAGAAAAGTTTAAATTTTAAAAATGATGGCGCATTTTGGTGGAATTAACCTTTAGTGTGTGTGTGTACCTAAATGCCCTCACTCTAAAGTCCCTTTTTCAGTTGAAGTTTGGTTACGTTGTGGATCCCGTCACACTTATTTCAAGTTCAAAATAACAGGGTACAAGGTTTATATTGAATTGTACTTAAATAAAGTTAATAAAATTATGGGTCCCTTTATAAGTAACGAATATGAATTTTTTAAGCGTTTTTCGTATTAGGCAACTTCTCTCTAACGTACATGCAACGAAACCGATAAAAATTATATTTCCTTAGCTATGGATGCGCCACACACTGAAATATTTATTAATTATATATTTATCTTAACACAAACTATTTCAAACTTTTGCTGCACAAAAAATTCTAGCCACTAGTTACGGTAACTATCTTAATCTAATTTTTAAAAAAATTGAAAAGAGCTAATAGAGTACATTTTAATGATGCTTATGATATTTTCAAAGCCATGAAGAATTAAGGATTATATTTCAAAGAAAACAGTAGCAGAAAACAACGATCTTATCCAGGAAACTCCTGTTCCTTGTCATAAGTGGGGGGAAATAGGTGATTAAAATTCACAGATTGTGTGGGGTTGGATTCCGGATGGAATGATTACGACCCCTCGCACCCCCCCCCCCCCACCTTCCGAAAGAGAGAGATGTAGGGCTAAATGGATAATATTTTGAGAAGATTGAAAAACAGGATGGCCGGAGGCATAGCTTTATCCTTGTATTTGGCGACTTCTTTGCAAACGTACAAATTTATTTAGTTTGATGGGAATTACCTTACGCTACACAGATAGAAAGTAAACTCAGTAGTGGAAAAACCCGTAGTGGGCAATAATGCATGGCCTACTCAACTCTGAGGCCACAGAAGCTAAAAAATGGGCAACTAATGGCCCAACACACATATAATGGCAACTAACTTTTATCAAACTAAAAAATACATTTGCCATACAATAACCAAGACCATGGGATTTTTGTTGCTACAAAAAACTGTTGTGTCCATTGTTGTATTGTTAATGCAGTATGGTAAAGCAATAGGTGATAGAAGTTTAGGTGGTAAGTTAGGTCAAGAGGTGGCATGGGTGTTTGTGTTTGTCCCGAGTATATGTGGAGTATGTGCTCGTTAAATCTGTTGGGTTCGAAAGTCCTGTGTGCTGTCATTGCGCAGATCCCCACGGGTACAGGTCTCTGGAAACTATTTTCCTCTCCTTCAGGGACGTCTAAATTGTGGAGGTGGCGCGCGATAGATGGCAGCATCTGTCACGTATGTGTGAGTGTGTGTTGTGTCTGTCTTACTTGACGAAGGTTTATAAGCGGGTTACTGACCAAGAACACAAGCTTGAAAATATGTCTACCAAACAACCAACCAGTGGTCTACACAGCATGGTAAGCAACCGAAGCAACCCAAGTTATCTGAAGCAACCGAAAATATTGTTTCTTGGAGAAACCTAATAAGTCACAGACCTTTTCGAATTGCTACTACAAGAGGACACGAGACACAAATTTTTTTCTGAAACTCCGTAATTCCAATATTGTACATACGATTATTCCGATTAATTATTTTTATTTTGTCCTAAAGTCGTTTATCGATGAAAAACCGTAATTTTAGCTACACACCATTAGCTGCATTACCATTATTTTTTTTACTTGAATTGCAACTTGTTGCAGATACCCTAGAATTACAGGAACTTTGAAATTAATTTTAAATATTGAATAAAGCTTTTTTTAAATGCCCTTATAACCAGTAATAATGCATTCCGCTAAAAAAAATATTGATGACAAATTCTTTGTTCAGTAATTCAAATGGAATGCTGCTGTTAAAACAGTTTTTTTTTTCAATTTCTAGAAAGCTATGATTCGTGGACTTAATTTTTCGTGGTTTTAACTATATTCTATATTTTCGCCAAATCCTTCGCCAAGAAAGACCCAAATCCAAGCATCAGATTGAACGAAAAGAGCTTCCGTCCCGAGCATCAACGGCGTGGAAGTGTAAGCTGATTTGTGTCATGTGCATGTGTAAGCACAGATTAAGGGGCTTCTCGATGGCCACTTAATCTGGGGGCCCACCCAGGATCCAACCCCCTAAGCCCCCCCCCCCCAACTTTTTCCGGAGGATTACGAAGGGACTGCTCTTTTTATCTTTTGGTCTTTAAAAAAAATGTCGAAAAAAGGTGCTCCCCCTTTATCGGTCTATTATGGTGATATGTTGAAGGGATGTGGTATTGATTATATATTGTAGTATGTATAATGAAGTATAGTATTTTTTTTTTATCTGTGGGGTTTTACCTGTGTTATTTATTGACAAAACAAGGTGAGATAAATATTGAACATTTCTGGAAAACGACACGATTTATCTTTTAAAACCTTTGATCCGAACCTTTGATTCTGATCTCGTTAGAAGTAATATATTTTTTTATTTGTAATGTTTTTTTTTCATTTTGAAGTGATTTGAAATGATTTAAAAATAATGTCTTTAAAAGTAGAGCCAACAAATGCTATATGAAATAAATTTCATTTCTTACTAAGAACGATTTTGCAGTTTTCGATTGTCGGATCATAGGTGTCACAACTAGCGATGGATATTTTCCAAATGTATCTTATCGTATAAATAGACAATTATCCCCAATCCAATTATCGTATAAATAGTCGAGTATTACTTGCTGTAAATGACAAATAAGTAAAAAACTGCGTCATTGTGTCGTTCCTTTAGAGTTTTTGCAATTTCATTGCTGCATTTTCAAAATTTTCCTGTGAAAAATAAATATTTTTTAATTAATTTTTAAACCTCTCACTTTTGAATGGCTCAGATCGGTAACTCATTTTAAAATAATAGAAGTGCATGAAATTTTTTTTATATAAAATTATAATCTTCGTATACACTCTTTAAAAAAAAGAGCAGTTTTAAATCAGTCCGAATTAATTTTCACTCCTTCCCAGCGTAGAAAATGCTCTTTCCCGATGTAAGTGAACATCACTCTTTGTGCGGAGTGGTTTTTTACTCCTTTCTGAGCGGCCATTTACCAAAAATGACAGAAACCAAAAAATCACACCACCCAATAGCCATTGCGAGCCCAGTACTGGACCGCCTGCGACAAAGTAATTACTCAGTCGCCAGGGCTAGTATTGGGTATTTGTGCTTAGTGCCACAGGAAAAATGAAACAGTTTTTTAAATCACTCTTTTAAGAGACGAATTGAAATTCTTTTCAAAACGGAGTGAATTTGTCATTCACTCTGTTAATAGTTCTTCTAAGATCGCTCTTTTTCGGAAAAATATTTTTTTAGAACAAAAATCACTATTTTGTTTTAAGAGTATAAGGGAAGAAGGGTTCTTGATTTCCAGTTTGACTATAACAGAAAAAAAAATGTTATAAATTAGTCCGAAAGACAACAGTCAGATACACTCTTAAAACAAAGGAGTGAAATAAACTCCTGTAGGAGAAGTGCATTTTCGACACTGGAAAGGAGTGAATATTAATTCAGACTGAGTTAAAATCACTCGTTTGGAGTGATCTTGTGGCAGATTCAACATAAAAAGGATCCACTCCTGTAGGAGAAGTGCATTTTGGACACTGGAGAAGTGAAAATTAACCCAGACTGAGTTAAAATAGCTCGTTTGTTTTAAGAGTGTAGGTAACCTTCAGAAAAATTCTATTTGTTACAGATATACGATTTCGGTACCGATTTTTTTGCAAAAATGTGCTTAAAAACTTCATAGCATTATTTTGTACCTATATTTTGAATATTTAACAGGTGAATAATATGAAATTTAATTTCTTTACAGGACCTTGTTAAGCCTCATAATATGGTAAATTTACGACTTTGATAATATGGACCCGTCTACTTTTCCCGAATAGAACTGGACTTCGTGATATTACACAAAATAAGCACTGTATTTTCGTTTCCTAGAACAACAAAAACACATTCAAGATGGTACTGGTAGATTTTCATTACCACAGTTTAGTTTAGTTTGAATTATCGTCGCACTAGAGCTACACGAGGGCTATTGGTGAAGGGCGTCGTAATTTAGAACAACAATCAGGTGACGAGCCGACTCCTGATTTCCTGAGTCACCCAACGCAATCTTTAAGGGCGACGTCGTACGCAGGGTCGGAACTTTCGAGCATATTTAACGTGCACTACCTCTACACGGGATATTATTCGTCGGACATTTTTTGGCTGTGTATAGTTCGGCAGTTATTTTGGCGATGCCCGGACCCGAACCTGGGACATTCCGCCTTAAGGCTTCTCATCACCCCCATACCTCGTCCTCCTTCGATCGGGCTTGCTAATGTTAAGTCTATGGGTAAAAAATGGTTTTTGTTCCAAAAAAAGTCAAGAAATTATAGGAATATTTTGATGCGTTTTTTTTTAAATTCATAAAACTCCAATAAAGTAGTGCTTTTAGAGGTTATTTTTTTAAAAACGTTATTTACTTTTTTTAATCTAAATTTTTTTTTCTGTTAAAAAAAGGCAAGTAACGTTTTTAAAAAAATAACCTCTAAAAGCACTACTTTATTGGAGTCGGTACCACAAACCTGCACTTTTATAAGGCAACTGCCCACATCGGAAATTAAATCTAAAATGGTCGCACAAAGACGCGGCAGGGTCTCAATATCTCTTTCATTGATTGTTGTTGAAACGAAGCCGGAAAAGTGTCGGGCGCTCTCGGTCTAATACGATCAGAGAGCCGGTATTAGCCGCATTGGGGACGCATAGGTCCGGGAAAGATACTTGTAGGGGTTCACTTCTGAAAAGGACCGTGGGTTGCCGCATTGGTTTGGCGACAGGCGGCGACCAAAAACGACGACATAAAATGAAGGTTCTTTACTTAGCTTTAACCCTTTCAGTCCCAAAAATTTACTACACTACAGAAACATCTGATATTCACAAAATAAGCTTATTTTAGGTCAAAAATAAGAGTTCCACAAGAAAAAAAAACCATTTAAATTTTTTATATGGTTTTTGAAATAATGTCAAAAAAAATTATTTGCATTTTAGGGCTGCCCAGAAAATAATTAAACATGATCGATTGCTGTGAGCTAAGGATATTGCAAAAAAAAGTATAATTTATAATGGTTAGGTTAGGTTTGAATTATCGTCGCACTAGAGCTACACGAGAGCTATTGGCGACGGGCGTCGTATTTTAGAACCACAGTCAGTTGATGAGCCAACACCTGAATAGGCACCCAACGCAACCGTTAAGGGCGTCATAGTACGCAACGTTAGGACTTTGAAGGATATTTAACGTGCACTCCCTTACACGGGGTATTATTCGTCGGACATTTATAGGTCGGCAGCTATTTTGGCGATGCCCGGACCCGAACCTGGGACCTTCCGCATGCTAAGCTCATTTATAATGGAGATTGGAGGAGGTTTATTGAAAATGTTATAGTTTGGTTTGGTTTGAATTATCGTCGCACTAGAGCTACACGAGGGCTATTGGCGACGGGCGTCGTATTTTAGAACCACAGTCAGGTGACGAGCCACACCTGAATAGGCACCCAACGCAACCGTTAAGGGCGACATCGTACGCAGCGTTAGGACTTTGAAGGATATTTAACGTGCACTCCCTTACACGGGGTATTATTCGTCGGACATTTTTGGCTGCACAGGCCGTTTATAGGTCGGCAGCTATTTTGGCGATGCCCGGACCCGAACCTAGGACCTTCCGCATGCTAAGCGAGTGCTTAACCGACTGGGCTCCCCAGCCCCCCGAAACTGTTATAGTGGTTTGGTAAAATCTTTTTTGAATTTTTTTTTTTTTTTTTTTTTTTTTTTTTTTTTTTTGATTTTTCAGCTTGTGTATGAATAGTTAAAAGCCCAAGGCTTTTAGGTAAATTAATGTAGGGTTCCAATTTTTTTTACTGTGTTGAAACATAAGCGTTTAACAATAGTTGGTATGGGATAAGGTCAAGTGTGATTAGATTTAAAAAAAAAAATGACGATTTTGCAATTTAGTAAAAAATCTTTTTTGGCCATTTTTTTTTTACATAGAACTACATAACTATTTTTTTTAAACTGACAGCTCAATATCCATAATTACTTTTATTAATAGTTGCGGGAACATTTCTAAAAAGCTCGTTAAATTGTAAGAGGAGTATCATTTTGAAAAAACAGTTAAAATTTAAAATTTTTTTTAAAAAAATACATTTCAATATTAATAATTTTTTTGTACATGTTTATTAAATGTTAGTTCTGTGTAAATTAGTTTAATTTGAAGGCTAGCTATAAAGATACTGGATTTATATTTTTGGGTACCGCATCCCCTTTGTTTTTTTTTTTCAATAAAAATAAGAGACTTTATTGTAGTGTAAGTAAGAAAATACATCCCATGACAAATTAGGCTTAAACGAGCAATTAATCGCCAAATAACGCCTCCCCACACTCAACCACACTTTTGAAGCATCCTTTTCTGTAACGCTACAAAGCGGGTAATAGGCGCATATTAGCAGAATGAAACAATGTATAGCCATCGGGTTATACTCCAGCCCCCAGCTGTTAACTACCGCCATAACCCGATCAATCGTAAAGCTACTAGGATAGAGGTCAGAATGGGAAGTTTGCGATAGGGGGTCGAAAATAACGCCAAAACTGGGTTGCCAACTGAAGCTGGTGATGGATTATCCTCTTGCGACCTGAGGGACAGCCGTTGGGACATTTTTAAAAACATCCCCACAAACAATTAACACGTTAATTAGTTCGGAAATTGTGGACGTAGGTTATACACTGCTCACAAAACAATTCTTCGTTTTCTTTTTCATTCTTTGTTATTTCCATTCAGTTCCTACTTCTTTTGTAAAAATTTAAATCTCTTTTTGTAAAAATCTAAACTAGGGTAAGGTGGGGTAAGTGGGCCATTGGAGGAAGTGGGCCACCCCCTGGCATTTCCCGAATTATGGACGTAGGTTATACACTGCTCACAAAACAATTCTTTGTTTACCCCTTCAGTTCCTACTTCTTTTGTAAAAATCTAAATCTCTTTCTGTAAAAATCTAAACTAGGGTAAGGTGGGTCAAGTGGGCCACCCCTCCCCCCCCCCCCGGCATTTCCCGAATTATGGACGTAAAAAAAAATCTGTTACAATATTTTTACGTATTTACCCCAATAGATGCAGGAAACTTTATGGCATCATTTTCATTTAAGTATGTAACAAGGTACAATCTTTTTTGTGAAAAATTTAAAAATTGCATCTTTTCTTAATTCGCTCCATCATACTATTTTTTTTTTATTTATTTCCAAACGGTTCATGATACAAAACAAAATGTTATATATTTTGAAAGTGTATAAAACATAGTATCTTTTTGCAGTGTCATGTATTTGTGAAGTTGATAAGGTTAAAAGAAAATTGTGGTGACCCAGTTGCCCCGCGTTTGGGGTAAGTGGGCCACTACAATGGCGGGGTTAAGGGGCCACCACAATGGCGGGGTAAGTAGGCCAGGGATGGCCCACTTGCCCCAACTCTTCAATATACTTTTTAAAAAAGTCATATTCACTGATTCATTGGGTTAGTCATATTCACTATTCATAGTCCTATTCATTGATATATAGGCCAGTTTAAAATCTGTAGCACTAAAAATTTTTTTTACACTGCATGCAAAAATGACACGATGAAAATTGACGTATTTTTTCTTTTAGTAAGCTTGCATGACAGAAAAAGTTGCTATGGGGGAACTATTAAAGATACATCATTAATTTTTTTTCAAACACTCAAAAAATCATGTAGATTATTCCACTAGTCCCACCATATCTCTACCAGTTATGTGTAAAAATATATTAAAGGGGTGGCCCACCTGGCGGGGCAAGTGGGCCACTCGGATGACCAAAAAGAAAAACATACTTTGTAAATTTATTATTTGCCAATTTGCGTTAAGGTTGCAATGTACTGTAATAACATATGATAGAATGGACCACAAAAGAAATAAGTTGTTAGGCCGATTATATCCAGTGGTATGAGGGTCTAAAGTCGAAATATGCCAAAAAGGTGGCCCACTTACCCCACCTTACCCTATGTGAAATAGATTCATTGTGCATCCAGAATGAAATAACAAAAAAAGAGAAAATTATCTTAATTTTTCTACTAAAATTTAAAGGGGAGAAAAATTGGAATCATAACTTTTGAATTAATTATAACAATATTTTTTTCGAAGCTTGATTTGTTAAAAAAGTTAATACCAATTTTTACACATCTAAGAATGCAAGCGTGAAGAATTCAGGGTCATTTCATTTAATAATTTTTTTTATGGGATTGAATTTTATTTTACCATGTTTTTCATATATATTTTCATTTAATTAAACAAATTCTTAATTCTTCAAAATACATGATTCTTCCATCTATCGATAAATTAGTTCAAGCTCGATTTAGTCTCTATTTATTTCGAGAAAAAAATCGCAAGCTGATGATTCTAAATGAAATCATCGGTGAAAGGGTTTTAAACCATGCGTTCCCCTAATTGTCTTTAGTAGTGTAGCAGAAGTAGCCCAATAAAGTGCTTAAGCCTTGGTTTCCTCGGAGTCTGTCGCCAGAAAAATGCGACCGCTATTATACGTGAATGACGTCACTCTACTGGCCCCCGCTTAATCGGAACGTTACGTTGATAACAAACTGGAAACCTAGCGAACTTACTCAACTCAACTCTGTGCTGTTGTTTTGGCTTTCGTCTTTGCATGTCAAAAATGAAAAATTTTGGTTCTTCGTGATTTCTCACAAAATTAATTAGTATTTCTTCCTCGGCAAGCGTAAAACAACTCTCGCCTTCCGTCATTTCCTCAGATTTATAATTTTTTCAAGCACACCACGCAACAGACAACAGCAAAAAACCGTTGTCATCAGGATTTCCCCAACGCGCTCAACAGCAACTTAATCTGGCGGTCGTGTTGAGTTGTCCGGCAACGCTCCCGAGGAAACCACTCTGGCGTAATCAATGTGAGTAGTTTTTATGACGTCACTCATCGCACTTGTCCGACCGCTTAAATCTGTTGACGGACTCCGAGGAAACCGAGGCTTTAGCGAGTGACTTGGTTATGAGCTTAGCATTTAAGAGCTAACCAGCCCGTTTGACCATAGTTCTCCAAACTAAAGTGCCTCAGTGTTAATCCAACGGTGAAAAAAATATTTTCTAAGCCACATTTCTCCAGCTGTATTGAATATTTTTACAACCCGTTTTTTATGTGATAAATGTAGCTGACCGACAATTCCACTTCTAGGAATTGTTCGAAATTTTTTAAAATTATTCGTTAAATAACTTTACACAAACTACACTCTTAAAACGAACGAGCGATTTTAACTCAGTCTGCGTTAATTTCACTCCTCCAGTCTGGAAAATGCACTTACCCGGAAGGAGCGGATTCTTTGGCTCTTTGGGTGTTAAACCTCCGACAGGATTACTCCAAACGAGTGATTTTAACTCAGTCTGAGTTAATATTCAATCCTTTCCATTGTCGAAAATGCACTTTTCCAACTGGAGTGGATTTCACTCTTGTTTTAAAAGTGTATTCGAAGCAATTTTAAAAAGTGGGATTATCGAGGCTTGTTGTAAGTTATCTACATTTGCCATTAAAATAAAGCCCTTGTAAAAATACAATACAGCCGGAGAAATGTGGCTTATAATTTTTTTTCTTACTAGATAACACTGAAGCACTTTGGTTTGGAGATCCGCGGTCGATCGGGATCATTCGCAATTAAGTTCGATACACTCCTAAAACAAAAGAGTGAAATCCATTCTAATAGGATAAGTGCATTTTCGACACTGGAAAGAACTGAAAATTAACTCAGACTGAGTTAAAATCACTCCTTTGGAGTAATCTTGTTTGAGTTTTAACTGAACAAAAGAGTGAAATCCACTCCAATAGGATAAGTGCATTTTCGACACTGAAATGAGTGAAATTTATCTCAGACTAAGTTAAATTCACTCGTTTGTTTTAAGAGTGTACGTCAAGCTAGAGGTTGCATGAATTATTAAACACTAAAAATGTTAATGATGGAAGGTAGGTTGGTTTGAATTATCGTCTCACTGCTAGAGCTACACGAGGTCTTTTGGCGAAGGAAGTCGAATTTAGAACCACAGTCAAGTGACGAGGCGATACCTGAATAGGCACCCAAAGCAACCGTTAAGGGCGACATAGTACGCAGCGTTAGGACTTTGAAGGATATTTAACGTGCACTCCCTTACACGGTGTATTATTCGTCGGACATTTTTGGTCGGACCGTTTATAGGTCAGCAGTAATTTGGACAACCCACGGACCCAAACCTGGAACCTTCCGCATGCTAGGCGAGTGCCTAACCGACTGGGCTCCCCAGCCCCGCGTCAAGCTAGAGGTTGCATGAATTATTAAAAAAATAAAGATTTTAATGATGGAAGAAATGTTCGAATTTACATTAAATAGAATCTTTTATCGCGGCCTACAAATGTACAATATTTTTTTTGTCTTTCCCGTGCATGTGTCTTTTTTTTTTTTTTTTTTTGAACTCGAAAGAATAAAAAGCGAAAAATTAGGATACTGATTGGCATAGTGGAAATCTAAGTCCATCTGTCGGTTCAGTCCTTACTCGCTTTCAACTTGAGTTCTAATTGTCCATTTTTTTTATTGAGCAAAGCACTTAGTAGTCCTAAGTGTCCCTAAGTAGCTATCAAACATTTGTTTTAAATTTTGTTTTAAAAAACATACATTTTATATATTTGTATGAAAAGAATGTTTATATAGATTATATATAAATATAAGTGTAGGATTTACTCGGTTCTTAAAAGGTTAAGGATTAAAACCAGACGTTTCACATCAAAATAACATTGAGAATGCAATTTGTATGGATGTATCATGTTAATTTGGCGACTTTTTGACGGCTTCACTCATTTTTACCGCCAAGCCCCTCCATCGACTTCTAACCTCCCCTCCATAGCTGCAAGAGCGAAGCCATGCTTTACAAAAGAAACGGGTTCCGTTGTTTTGATACTTTCAGAGAGGAATCTCTAGAAACGCGTCAATAAAGGAAATTAATTTGGATGTGGGACGAAATTCACAATAAAACGGGAGGAGTTGGCGAAACTTTCAATTTGAAAGAGTGTCATTGTGGGATTTCGAAATAAAACTAGGAGATTATTGGCTCTCTTTCAGAAATTTTGGTGCTTCTAAGAAGACCGGGTGGCCTAGTGTGTTTAATCGCAGCATATTACGGTTACATTCTACGAGCTGTACCAGGTGAGGGGGATCACCTTTACTGTACGGTAACTATTGGCGCGATTTTCAGATTTGGCGATAAATAGTTTTTTGTGGCAACTTGTCTGACTTCGACTGATTCCAATTCTTTGGCTTCGATGACGTTTTCCGGCAATCCTATATGACCGTTATTTGCTCATTTCGATTGGGTTTTTGTTCTGGAAAGTCGCCAGAATAAGGACTTTTGGCGCGATTTCGGAAAGTTCGCCAATAGTTACCGTACAGTAAATTTCTACCCAATCTTCGACAGATTCCAATTCTTTGGCTTCGATGACGTTTTCCGGCAACCCTATATGACCGTTATTTGCTCATTTCGATTGGGTTTTTGTTCTGGAAAGTCGCCAGAATAAGGACTTTTGGCGCGATTTCGGAAAGTTCGCCAATAGTTACCGTACAGTAAATTTCTACCCAATCTTCGACAGATTCCAATTCTTTGGCTTCGATGACGTTTTCCGGCAAACTTATCTGACCGTTATTTGCTCATTTCGATTGGGTTTTTGTTCTGGAAAGTCGCCAGAATAAGGACTTTTGGCGCGATTTCGGAAAGTTCGCCAATAGTTACCGTACAGTAAATTTCTACCCAATCTTCGACAGATTCCAATTCTTTGGCTTCGGTGACGTTTTCCGGCAACCCTATCTGATCGTTATTTGCTAATTTCGATTGTGTTTTTGTTCTGGAAAGTCGCCAGAATAAGGACTTTTGGCGCGATTTCAGAAAGTTCGCCAATAGTTACCGTACAGTAAATTTCTACCAGTGAGCAAAAAATCTGTCTTACTTGACGAAGGTTCATTAGCAGGTCTCTGATGAAGCACACAAAATGGAAAATGTGTAAGTACTAGCCTATAGTCCGACCACGATATCTTGGCAATCAAAATATTTTGATTGTGGAAGATTCCAGTTTGAATTGAGGTTTTAAGCCGAAGGAGGAAAGGGTTGCCGGCTCAAGGCGTTTGGCGAGAATAGGGTTTGTTGGTGTAGTGCGATTGTAAAAAAATTGTCTTACTTGAACTGCACATCAGTTATCGGCTACAGAGGATTGTTGTTGATTGCTGGTAGCGGTTAACGATTACACGTGTATTTCTTTGATATTTTGAATCGTGAAATAACTAAATCTATGATTATTTTACAGAAATTTAATTAACCATTTCTAAAAAAAAGTTCAAAATTAATAAACAAACTCGTAGTTAAGTTATAAGTTCCATTGAGTATATTTCCCAGTATACTTCTATGATTTTTTTTCATTTTGATGAAGGGTTTTAAAACTTAAAAATATGACTGTGACTAGGAATTACACCGAGGGAAGCTATAACTTAAATATTAATGGGAAATATAAGAGTAATCCCGATGCAAGTTCGATCTACCCTTCGATTAATAGCCTGTTTCTAAATCTTAAAGAAATATGCGCCCATAAAAGCAATGAATCGCCAAATATAGTAACTCTTGAAAAAACAAAAACTTCCTAACTTTTTTTCAAAGTGGACTATTCCACAATCCAAATATTTTGATTGCCAAGTTATCGTGGTCGGACTATACCTTGGTGTTTTTACACATTAGCGGTTGGTTGTTTTGGGTTGTACAGCTGGTTTATTGCTTGGCTCGAGGAGTGCTTCTGGGCAATTCCACTAATCTTTTTACTTCTATGTAACTTGGGTACAGCTTATGAAAAAATTAATATTTTGTTTTAGTTTTTCATTATTACAATAAAGGACTGTTCCAGACCTTGATATAAATATAAAACGGTGTTTTAAAACAGAGAAACTCCTACAAAAATTTAGGACACTAATACTGCCAAAAAATCTTTACCGTCCAATGTTGCGATTGTTAAATTTTTAGTTTAAGGATCATACTAAAACAATTTTTTAGCTAAAATTACATTCATTTGACTTTTAAAATGAACTGAAGCATTTATATAAATTGACAAAAAGCATAAACACATTTAAGGAGACTGTGAAAATAAAAATTTCACAAGTTTCTCATACCTGAAATAAGAATTATGTTAGAACTGCTACTCACTAATGATAACTGTCACTCACCTAACCTTATCCTAACAGTTTTTGAATCTTAAATTATTTTAAATACTTGCAACAAAAAACTCAGATTTTAAATACTTGTGACACACTCATTCACACATTCGCTCAAAATCCCACAAACACACAATTCAATACTATTACCCAACTTCACACACTTGTCACAAAAATACCCAATGTTCTTATAAACCTAATCTTGCAAATGACCTAAAAAATACACTTAAAGCTACCAGTTTAAAAATTAATAGATTTTAAATAATCGTACCCGAATTCCCACACTAAGCACAGTGATTTCCCGTCCCCTATCCATCACTGGCACGCAACTAACCTTATCCTAACAGTTTGTAAATCTAAAGATATTTTAAATATTTTCTTTTCTCACAGATTTTTAATACATTTTACAAAAAACAACGCTTAGTTTAAAATAAAGAGGGCCTGCGCATAACACTGGTGAACTACCACAAGGCAGCCTCTACACACACACAAAGATCGAACCAACTTACCAGAATTACGTCGGGCCTAGTTAGCCGATTTACGGGGTATTCGTCTTCGCCTCCCCAGAAGAGGTAAGCACGATTCCCCAACGTTACCAGCTGGTGGGACGTGAACCCCAGCCCGACAACCAGCCAAAAAAAAAAACCATGCACACAAAATTACACAAATAATAAATTAAAAGATTTTCAATACTCGTTCCCGAATTCCCAAACTAAGCACAGTGAATACATATCCTCCATCCGATCACTGGCACGCAACTAACCTAAACCTAACAATTTATTAATCTGAAGATGTTTTAAATAAGTTCTTTTAAATTACACACTCACACATTTTACAAAAACCAAACAGATTTTACATATTTGTCACAAAAAACACGCGCACACAGCTATTTAATTCTTGTCAAACACTCATTCACTCATAAACACACACATTCCTTCAAAATATAAAAGAAAAACCACATTCACTCAAAGCAAAAAAAAAATTCACTCAAAATCACACATTCATACAATTAAATACTATTACCCAACATCCCACACGTTTTACAAAAATACCCAGAGTTCTTATAAACCTAATCTTGTAAATGACCTAAAAAATAGACTTAAAGCTACCAGTTTAAAAATTAAAATATTTTAAAAAAATCGTACCCAAATTCCCACACTAAGCACAGTGAATACTCATCCTCCATCCAATCACTGGCACGCAACTAACCTCATCCTAACAGTTTAAAAATCTAATGATACATTAAATACTTTTGATAACAATCACAAACACAGATTCTAAATACTTTTCATTAAGAACACGCGAAAACATACTTTATATACTTGTCAAGCCATCATTCACTCAGAAACACACATTCACTCATAACGCACATCCATACAAAACAATAAAAAAACACTCACTCAAAATCACACAAGCACACATTTAAATACTATTACCCAACTTCCCACACTTGTTACAAAAAATACCAAATGCACTAACCATTTGCTGTCACTGACTTAATAAATATAACTAATTCAAACGGTTGACCAAACACACATGCCGGAAAATGTATGTCTACCAACCAACCAACCAACCAACCGTTTATAAATTAAATGACACACAGAAGCACAAGAAAAAAGGCAGTTTTTAAATTAAAATACTCAAAATATTCGTACCCAAATTCCCACACTAAGCACAGTGAATACTCATCCTCCATCCAATCACTGGCACGCAACTAACCTCATCCTAACAGTTTATAAATCTAAAGATATTTTTAAATAATTTCTTTTAAATTACACACTCACAGTTTGTTAATTTTTTTTACAAACACCGCAAAAATTTTATATATTCGTCACACAAAACACGCGCACACAGATATTTAATTCTTGTCAAACACTCATTCACTCATAAACACACACATTCCTTCAAAATATAAAAGAAAAACCACATTCACTCAAAGCAAAAAAAAATTCACTCAAAATCACACATTCATACAATTAAATACTATTACCCAACATCCCACACGTTTTACAAAAATACCCAGAGTTCTTATAAACCTAATCTTGTAAATGACCTAAAAAATAGACTTAAAGCTACCAGTTTAAAAATTAAAATATTTTTAAAAAATCGTACCCAAATTCCCACACATAGCACAGTGAATACTCATCCTCCATCCAATCACTGGCACGCATCTAACCTCATCCTAACAGTTTAAAAATCTAATGATACATTAAATACTTTTGATAACAATCACAAACACAGATTCTAAATACTTTTCATTAAGAACACGCGAAAACATACTTTATATACTTGTCAAGCCATCATTCACTCAAAAACACACATTCACTCATAACACACATCCATACAAAACAATAAAAAAAACACTCACTCAAAATCACACAAGCACACATTTAAATACTATTACCCAACTTCCCACACTTGTTACAAAAAATACCAAATGCACTAACCATTTGCTGTCACTGACTTAATAAATATAACTAATTCAAACGGTTGACCAAACACACATGCCGGAAAATGTATGTCTACCTACCAACCAACCAACCAACCGTTTATAAATTAAATGACACACAGAAGCTCAAGAAAAAAGGCAGTTTTTTAAATTAAAATACTCAAAATATTCGTACCCAAATTCCCACACTAAGCACAGTGAATACTCATCCTCCATCCAATCACTGGCACGCAACTAACCTCATCCTAACAGTTTATAAATCTAAAGATATTTTTAAATAATTTCTTTTAAATTACACACTCACAGTTTGTTAATTTTTTTACAAACACCGCAAAAATTTTATATATTTGTCACACAAAACACGCTCACACAGATATTTAATTCTTGTCAAACACTCATTCACTCATAAACAAACACATTCCTTCAAAATATAAAAGAAAAACCACATTCACTCAAAGCAAAAAAAAAAATTCACTCAAAATCACACATTCATACAATTAAATACTATTACCCAACATCCCACACGTTTTACAAAAATACCCAGAGTTCTTATAAACCTAATCTTGTAAATGACCTAAAAAATAGACTTAAAGCTACCAGTTTAAAAATTAAAATATTTTTAAAAAATCGTACCCAAATTCCCACACTAAGCACAGTGAATACTCATCCTCCATCCAATCACTGGCACAAAACTAACCTCATCCTAACAGTTTAAAAATCTAATGATACATTAAATACTTTTGATAACAATCACAAACACAGATTCTAAATACTTTTCATTAAGAACACGCGAAAACATACTTTATATACTTGTCAAGCCATCATTCACTCAAAAACACACATTCACTCATAACACACATCCATACAAAACAATAAAAAAAACACTCACTCAAAATCACACAAGCACACATTTAAATACTATTACCCAACTTCCCACACTTGTTACAAAAAATACCAAATGCACTAACCATTTGCTGTCACTGACTTAATAAATATAACTAATTCAAACGGTTGACCAAACACACATGCCGGAAAATGTATGTCTACCTACCAACCAACCAACCGTTTATAAATTAAATGACACACAGAAGCACAAGAAAAAAGGCAGTTTTTAAATTAAAATACTCAAAATATTCGTACTCAAATTCCCACACTAAGCACAGTGAATACTCATCCTCCATCCAATCACTGGCACGCAACTAACCTCATCCTAACAGTTTATAAATCTAAAGATATTTTTAAATAATTTCTTTTAAATTACACACTCACAGTTTGTTAATTTTTTTACAAACACCGCAAAAATTTTATATATTTGTCACACAAAACAAGCGCACACAGATATTTAATTCTTGTCAAACACTCATTCACTCATAAACACACACATTCCTTCAAAATATAAAAGAAAAACCACATTCACTCAAAGCAAAAAAAAAAATTCACTCAAAATCACACATTCATACAATTAAATACTATTACCCAACATCCCACACGTTTTACAAAAATACCCAGAGTTCTTATAAACCTAATCTTGTAAATGACCTAAAAAATAGACTTAAAGCTACCAGTTTAAAAATTAAAATATTTTTAAAAAATCGTACCCAAATTCCCACACTAAGCACAATGAATACTCATCCTCCATCCAATCACTGGCACGCAACTAACCTCATCCTAACAGTTTAAAAATATAATGATACTTTAAATACTTTTGATAACAATCACAAACACAGATTCTAAATACTTTTCATTAAGAACACGCGAAAACATACTTTATATACTTGTCAAGCCATCATTCACTCAAAAACACACATTCACTCATAACACACATCCATACAAAACAATAAAAAAACACTCACTCAAAATCACACAAGCACACATTTAAATACTATTACCCAACTTCCCACACTTGTTACAAAAAATACCAAATGCACTAACCATTTGCTGCCACTGACTTAATAAATATAACTAATTCAAACGGTTGACCAAACACATATGCCGGAAAATGTATGTCTACCTACCTACCAACCAACCAACCAACCAACCGTTTATAAATTAAATGACACACATAAGCACAAGAAAAAAGGCAGTTTTTAAATTAAAATACTCAAAATATTCGTACCCAAATTCCCACACTAAGCACAGTGAATACTCATCCTCCATCCAATCACTGGCACGCAACTAACCTCATCCTAACAGTTTATAAATCTAAAGATATTTTTAAATAATTTCTTTTAAATTACACACTCACAGTTTGTTAATTTTTTTACAAACACTGCAAAAATTTTATATATTTGTCACACAAAACACGCGCACACAGATATTTAATTCTTGTCAAACACTCATTCACTCATAAACACACACATTCCTTCAAAATATAAAAGAAAAACCACATTTACTCAAAGCAAAAAAAACATTCACTCCAAATCACACATTCATACAATTAAATACTATTAACCAACATCCCACACGTTTTACAAAAATACCCAGAGTTCTTATAAACCTAATCTTGTAAATGACCTAAAAAATAGACTTAAAGCTACCAGTTTAAAAATTAAAATATTTTTAAAAAATCGTACCCAAATTCCCACACTAAGCACAGTGAATACTCATCCTCCATCCAAGCACTGGCACGCAACTAACCTCATCCTAACAGTTTAAAAATATAATGATACATTAAATACTTTTGATAACAATCACAAACACAGATTCTAAATACTTTTCATTAAGAACACGCGAAAACATACTTTATATACTTGTCAAGCAATCATTCACTCAGAAACACACATTCACTCATAACACACATCCATACAAAACAATAAGAAAAACACTCACTCAAAATCACACAAGCACACATTTAAATACTATTACCCAACTTCCCACACTTATTACAAAAAATACCAAATGCACTAACCATTTGCTGTCACTGACTTAATAAATATAACTAATTCAAACGGTTGACCAAACACACATGCCTTAAAATGTATGTCTACCTACCAACCAACCAACCGTTTATAAATTAAATGACACACAGAAGCACAAGAAAAAAGGCAGTTTTTAAATTAAAATACTCAAAATATTCGTACTCAAATTCCCACAGTTCCCAATTCGCACAGTGAATACTCATCCTCCATCCAATCACTGGCACGCAACTAACCTCATCCTAACAGTTTATAAATCTAAAGATATTTTTAAATAATTTCTTTTAAATTACACACTCACAGTTTGTTAATTTTTTTACAAACACCGCAAAAATTTTATATATTTGTCACACAAAACACGCGCACACAGATATTTAATTCTTGTCAAACACTCATTCACTCATAAACACACACATTCCTTCAAAATATAAAAGAAAAACCACATTCACTCAAAGCAAAAAAAAAAAATTCACTCAAAATCACACATTCATACAATTAAATACTATTACCCAACATCCCACACGTTTTACAAAAATACCCAGAGTTCTTATAAACCTAATCTTGTAAATGACCTAAAAAATAGACTTAAAGCTACCAGTTTAAAAATTAAAATATTTTTAAAAAATCGTACCCAAATTCCCACACTAAGCACAGTGAATACTCATCCTCCATCCAATCACTGGCACGCAACTAACCTCATCCTAACAGTTTAAAAATATAATGATACATTAAATACTTTTGATAACAATCACAAACACAGATTCTAAATACTTTTCATTAAGAACAAGCGAAAACATACTTTATATACTTGTCAAGCCATCATTCACTCAAAAACACACATTCACTCATAACACACATCCATACAAAACAATAAAAAAACACTCACTCAAAATCACACAAGCACACATTTAAATACTATTACCCAACTTCCCACACTTGTTACAAAAAATACCAAATGCACTAACCATTTGCTGTCACTGACTTAATAAATATAACTAATTCAAACGGTTGACCAAACACACATGCCGGAAAATGTATGTCTACCTACCAACCAACCAACCAACCAACCAACCAACCGTTTATAAATTAAATGACACACAGAAGCACAAGAAAAAAGGCAGTTTTTAAATTAAAATACTCAAAATATTCGTACCCAAATTCCCACACTAAGCACAGTGAATACTCATCCTCCATCCAATCACTGGCACGCAACTAACCTCATCCTAACAGTTTATAAATCTAAAGATATTTTTAAATAATTTCTTTTAAATTACACACTCACAGTTTGTTAATTTTTTTACAAACACCGCAAAAATTTTATATATTTGTCACACAAAACACGCGCACACAGATATTTAATTCTTGTCAAACACTCATTCACTCATAAACACACACATTCCTTCAAAATATAAAAGAAAAACCACATTCACTCAAAGCAAAAAAAAAAAATTCCCTCAAAATCACACATTCATACAATTAAATACTATTACCCAACATCCCACACGTTTTACAAAAATACCCAGAGTTCTTATAAACCTAATCTTGTAAATGACCTAAAAAATAGACTTAAAGCTACCAGTTTAAAAATTAAAATATTTTAAAAAAATCGTACCCAAATTCCCACACTAAGCACAGTGAATACTCATCCTCCATCCAATCACTGGCACGCAACTAACCTCATCCTAACAGTTTAAAAATCTAATGATACATTAAATACTTTTGATAACAATCACAAACACAGATTCTAAATACTTTTCATTAAGAACACGCGAAAACATACTTTATATACTTGTCAAGCCATCATTCACTCAAAAACACACATTCACTCATAACACACATCCATACAAAACAATAAAAATTACACTCACTCAAAATCACACAAGCACACATTTAAATACTATTACCCAACTTCCCACACTTGTTACAAAAAATACCAAATGCACTAACCATTTGCTGTCACTGACTTAATAAATATAACTAATTCAAACGGTTGACCAAACACACATGCCGGAAAATGTATGTCTACTTACCAACCAACCAACCAACCAACCAACCAACCGTTTATAAATTAAATGACACACAGAAGCACAAGAAAAAAGGCAGTTTTTAAATTAAAATACTCAAAATATTCGTACCCAAATTCCCACACTAAGCACAGTGAATACTCATCCTCCATCCAATCACTGGCACGCAACTAACCTCATCCTAACAGTTTATAAATCTAAAGATATTTTTAAATAATTTCTTTTAAATTACACACTCACAGTTTAATTTTTTTACAAACACCGCAAAAATTTTATATATTTGTCACACAAAACACGCGCACACAGATATTTAATTCTTGTCAAACACTCATTCACTCATAAACACACACATTCCTTCAAAATATAAAAGAAAAACCACATTCACTCAAAGCAAAAAAAAAAACATTCACTCAAAATCACACATTCATACAATTAAATACTATTACCCAACATCCCACACGTTTTACAAAAATACCCAGAGTTCTTATAAACCTAATCTTGTAAATGACTTAAAAAATAGACTTAAAGCTACCAGTTTAAAAATTAAAATATTTTAAAAAAATCGTACCCAAATTCCCACACTAAGCACAGTGAATACTCATCCTCCATCCAATCACTGGCACGCAACTAACCTCATCCTAACAGTTTAAAAATCTAATGATACATTAAATACTTTTGATAACAATCACAAACACAGATTCTAAATACTTTTCATTAAGAACACGCGAAAACATACTTTATATACTTGTCAAGCCATCATTCACTCAAAAACACACATTCACTCATAACACACATCCATACAAAACAATAAAAAAAAACACTCACTCAAAATCACACAAGCACACATTTAAATACTATTACCCAACTTCCCACACTTGTTACAAAAAATACCAAATGCACTAACCATTTGCTGTCACTGACTTAATAAATATAACTAATTCAAACGGTTGACCAAACACACATGCCGGAAAATGTATGTCTACCTACCAACCAACCAACCAACCAACCAACCGTTTATAAATTAAATGACACACAGAAGCACAAGAAAAAAGGCAGTTTTTAAATTAAAATACTCAAAATATTCGTACCCAAATTCCCACACTAAGCACAGTGAATACTCATCCTCCATCCAATCACTGGCACGCAACTAACCTCATCCTAACAGTTTATAAATCTAAAGATATTTTTAAATAATTTCTTTTAAATTACACACTCACAGTTTGTTAATTTTTTTACAAACACCGCAAAAATTTTATATATTTGTCACACAAAACACGCGCACACAGATATTTAATTCTTGTCAAACACTCATTCACTCATAAACACACACATTCCTTCAAAATATAAAAGAAAAACCACATTCACTCAAAGCAAAAAAAAAAAATTCCCTCAAAATCACACATTCATACAATTAAATACTATTACCCAACATCCCACACGTTTTACAAAAATACCCAGAGTTCTTATAAACCTAATCTTGTAAATGACCTAAAAAATAGACTTAAAGCTACCAGTTTAAAAATTAAAATATTTTAAAAAAATCGTACCCAAATTCCCACACTAAGCACAGTGAATACTCATCCTCCATCCAATCACTGGCACGCAACTAACCTCATCCTAACAGTTTAAAAATCTAATGATACATTAAATACTTTTGATAACAATCACAAACACAGATTCTAAATACTTTTCATTAAGAACACGCGAAAACATACTTTATATACTTGTCAAGCCATCATTCACTCAAAAACACACATTCACTCATAACACACATCCATACAAAACAATAAAAAAAACACTCACTCAAAATCACACAAGCACACATTTAAATACTATTACCCAACTTCCCACACTTGTTACAAAAAATACCAAATGCACTAACCATTTGCTGTCACTGACTTAATAAATATAACTAATTCAAACGGTTGACCAAACACACATGCCGGAAAATGTATGTCTACTTACCAACCAACCAACCAACCAACCAACCGTTTATAAATTAAATGACACACAGAAGCACAAGAAAAAAGGCAGTTTTTAAATTAAAATACTCAAAATATTCGTACCCAAATTCCCACACTAAGCACAGTGAATACTCATCCTCCATCCAATCACTGGCACGCAACTAACCTCATCCTAACAGTTTATAAATCTAAAGATATTTTTAAATAATTTCTTTTAAATTACACACTCACAGTTTAATTTTTTTACAAACACCGCAAAAATTTTATATATTTGTCACACAAAACACGCGCACACAGATATTTAATTCTTGTCAAACACTCATTCACTCATAAACACACACATTCCTTCAAAATATAAAAGAAAAACCACATTCACTCAAAGCAAAAAAAAAAATTCACTCAAAATCACACATTCATACAATTAAATACTATTACCCAACATCCCACACGTTTTACAAAAATACCCAGAGTTCTTATAAACCTAATCTTGTAAATGACCTAAAAAATAGACTTAAAGCTACCAGTTTAAAAATTAAAATATTTTAAAAAAATCGTACCCAAATTCCCACACTAAGCACAGTGAATACTCATCCTCCATCCAATCACTGGCACGCAACTAACCTCATCCTAACAGTTTAAAAATTTAATGATACATTAAATACTTTTGATAACAATCACAAACACAGATTCTAAATACTTTTCATTAAGAACACGCGAAAACATACTTTATATACTTGTCAAGCCATCATTCACTCAAAAACACACATTCACTCATAACACACATCCATACAAAACAATAAAAAAAACACTCACTCAAAATCACACAAGCACACATTTAAATACTATTACCCAACTTCCCACACTTGTTACAAAAAATACCAAATGCACTAACCATTTGCTGTCACTGACTTAATAAATATAACTAATTCAAACGGTTGACCAAACACACATGCCGGAAAATGTATGTCTACCTACCAACCAACCAACCAACCAACCAACCGTTTATAAATTAAATGACACACAGAAGCACAAGAAAAAAGGCAGTTTTTAAATTAAAATACTCAAAATATTCGTACCCAAATTCCCACACTAAGCACAGTGAATACTCATCCTCCATCCAATCACTGGCACGCAACTAACCTCATCCTAACAGTTTATAAATCTAAAGATATTTTTAAATAATTTCTTTTATTTACACACTCACAGTTTGTTAATTTTTTTACAAACACCGCAAAAATTTTATATATTTGTCACACAAAACACGGGCACACAGATATTTAATTCTTGTCAAACACTCATTCACTCATAAACACACACATTCCTTCAAAATATAAAAGAAAAACCACATTCACTCAAAGCAAAAAAAAAAAAAATTCACTCAAAATCACACATTCATACAATTAAATACTATTACCCAACATCCCACACGTTTTACAAAAATACCCAGAGTTCTTATAAACCTAATCTTGTAAATGACCTAAAAAATAGACTTAAAGCTACCAGTTTAAAAATTAAAATATTTTTAAAAAATCGTACCCAAATTCCCACACTAAGCACAATGAATACTCATCCTCCATCCAATCACTGGCACGCAACTAACCTCATCCTAACAGTTTAAAAATATAATGATACATTAAATACTTTTGATAACAATCACAAACACAGATTCTAAATACTTTTCATTAAGAACACGCGAAAACATACTTTATATACTTGTCAAGCCATCATTCACTCAAAAACACACATTCACTCATAACACACATCCATACAAAACAATAAAAAAACACTCACTCAAAATCACACAAGCACACATTTAAATACTATTACCCAACTTCCCACACTTGTTACAAAAAATACCAAATGCACTAACCATTTGCTGCCACTGACTTAATAAATATAACTAATTCAAACGGTTGACCAAACACATATGCCGGAAAATGTATGTCTACCTACCTACCAACCAACCAACCAACCGTTTATAAATTAAATGACACACATAAGCACAAGAAAAAAGGCAGTTTTTAAATTAAAATACTCAAAATATTCGTACCCAAATTCCCACACTAAGCACAGTGAATACTCATCCTCCATCCAATCACTGGCACGCAACTAACCTCATCCTAACAGTTTATAAATCTAAAGATATTTTTAAATAATTTCTTTTAAATTACACACTCACAGTTTGTTAATTTTTTTACAAACACTGCAAAAATTTTATATATTTGTCACACAAAACACGCGCACACAGATATTTAATTCTTGTCAAACACTCATTCACTCATAAACACACACATTCCTTCAAAATATAAAAGAAAAACCACATTTACTCAAAGCAAAAAAAAACATTCACTCCAAATCACACATTCATACAATTAAATACTATTAACCAACATCCCACACGTTTTACAAAAATACCCAGAGTTCTTATAAACCTAATCTTGTAAATGACCTAAAAAATAGACTTAAAGCTACCAGTTTAAAAATTAAAATATTTTTAAAAATCGTACCCAAATTCCCACACTAAGCACAGTGAATACTCATCCTCCATCCAAGCACTGGCACGCAACTAATTCATCCTAACAGTTTAAAAATATAATGATACATTAAATACTTTTGATAACAATCACAAACACAGATTCTAAATACTTTTCATTAAGAACACGCGAAAACATACTTTATATACTTGTCAAGCAATCATTCACTCAGAAACACACATTCACTCATAACACACATCCATACAAAACAATAAGAAAAACACTCACTCAAAATCACACAAGCACACATTTAAATACTATTACCCAACTTCCCACACTTATTACAAAAAATACCAAATGCACTAACCATTTGCTGTCACTGACTTAATAAATATAACTAATTCAAACGGTTGACCAAACACACATGCCGGAAAATGTATGTCTACCTACCAACCAACCAACCAACCAACCAACCAACCAACCGTTTATAAATTAAATGACACACAGAAGCACAAGAAAAAAGGCAGTTTTTAAATTAAAATACTCAAAATATTCGTACCCAAATTCCCACACTAAGCACAGTGAATACTCATCCTCCATCCAATCACTGGCACGCAACTAACCTCATCCTAACAGTTTATAAATCTAAAGATATTTTTAAATAATTTCTTTTAAATTACACACTCACAGTTTGTTAATTTTTTTACAAACACCGCAAAAATTTTATATATTTGTCACACAAAACACGCGCACACAGATATTTAATTCTTGTCAAACACTCATTCACTCATAAACACACACATTCCTTCAAAATATAAAAGAAAAACCACATTTACTCAAAGCAAAAAAAAAAACATTCACTCAAAATCACACATTCATACAATTAAATACTATTACCCAACATCCCACACGTTTTACAAAAATACCCAGAGTTCTTATAAACCTAATCTTGTAAATGACCTAAAAAATAGACTTAAAGCTACCAGTTTAAAAATTAAAATATTTTTAAAAAATCGTACCCAAATTCCCACACATAGCACAGTGAATACTCATCCTCCATCCAATCACTGGCACGCATCTAACCTCATCCTAACAGTTTAAAAATCTAATGATACATTAAATACTTTTGATAACAATCACAAACACAGATTCTAAATACTTTTCATTAAGAACACGCGAAAACATACTTTATATACTTGTCAAGCCATCATTCACTCAAAAACACACATTCACTCATAACACACATCCATACAAAACAATAAAAAAACACTCACTCAAAATCACACAAGCACACATTTAAATACTATTACCCAACTTCCCACACTTGTTACAAAAAATACCAAATGCACTAACCATTTGCTGCCACTGACTTAATAAATATAACTAATTCAAACGGTTGACCAAACACATATGCCGGAAAATGTATGTCTACCTACCTACCAACCAACCAACCAACCAACCGTTTATAAATTAAATGACACACATAAGCACAAGAAAAAAGGCAGTTTTTAAATTAAAATACTCAAAATATTCGTACCCAAATTCCCACACTAAGCACAGTGAATACTCATCCTCCATCCAATCACTGGCACGCAACTAACCTCATCCTAACAGTTTATAAATCTAAAGATATTTTTAAATAATTTCTTTTAAATTACACACTCACAGTTTGTTAATTTTTTTACAAACACTGCAAAAATTTTATATATTTGTCACACAAAACACGCGCACACAGATATTTAATTCTTGTCAAACACTCATTCACTCATAAACACACACATTCCTTCAAAATATAAAAGAAAAACCACATTTACTCAAAGCAAAAAAAACATTCACTCCAAATCACACATTCATACAATTAAATACTATTAACCAACATCCCACACGTTTTACAAAAATACCCAGAGTTCTTATAAACCTAATCTTGTAAATGACCTAAAAAATAGACTTAAAGCTACCAGTTTAAAAATTAAAATATTTTTAAAAATCGTACCCAAATTCCCACACTAAGCACAGTGAATACTCATCCTCCATCCAAGCACTGGCACGCAACTAATTCATCCTAACAGTTTAAAAATATAATGATACATTAAATACTTTTGATAACAATCACAAACACAGATTCTAAATACTTTTCATTAAGAACACGCGAAAACATACTTTATATACTTGTCAAGCAATCATTCACTCAGAAACACACATTCACTCATAACACACATCCATACAAAACAATAAGAAAAACACTCACTCAAAATCACACAAGCACACATTTAAATACTATTACCCAACTTCCCACACTTATTACAAAAAATACCAAATGCACTAACCATTTGCTGTCACTGACTTAATAAATATAACTAATTCAAACGGTTGACCAAACACACATGCCGGAAAATGTATGTCTACCTACCAACCAACCAACCAACCAACCAACCAACCAACCAACCAACCGTTTATAAATTAAATGACACACAGAAGCACAAGAAAAAAGGCAGTTTTTAAATTAAAATACTCAAAATATTCGTACCCAAATTCCCACACTAAGCACAGTGAATACTCATCCTCCATCCAATCACTGGCACGCAACTAACCTCATCCTAACAGTTTATAAATCTAAAGATATTTTTAAATAATTTCTTTTAAATTACACACTCACAGTTTGTTAATTTTTTTACAAACACCGCAAAAATTTTATATATTTGTCACACAAAACACGCGCACACAGATATTTAATTCTTGTCAAACACTCATTCACTCATAAACACACACATTCCTTCAAAATATAAAAGAAAAACCACATTTACTCAAAGCAAAAAAAAACATTCACTCAAAATCACACATTCATACAATTAAATACTATTACCCAACATCCCACACGTTTTACAAAAATACCCAGAGTTCTTATAAACCTAATCTTGTAAATGACCTAAAAAATAGACTTAAAGCTACCAGTTTAAAAATTAAAATATTTTTAAAAAATCGTACCCAAATTCCCACACATAGCACAGTGAATACTCATCCTCCATCCAATCACTGGCACGCATCTAACCTCATCCTAACAGTTTAAAAATCTAATGATACATTAAATACTTTTGATAACAATCACAAACACAGATTCTAAATACTTTTCATTAAGAACACGCGAAAACATACTTTATATACTTGTCAAGCCATCATTCACTCAAAAACACACATTCACTCATAACACACATCCATACAAAACAATAAAAAAACACTCACTCAAAATCACACAAGCATACATTTAAATACTATTACCCAACTTCCCACACTTGTTACAAAAAATACCAAATGCACTAACCATTTGCTGTCACTGACTTAATAAATATAACTAATTCAAACGGTTGACCAAACACACATGCCTTAAAATGTATGTCTACCTACCAACCAACCAACCGTTTATAAATTAAATGACACACAGAAGCACAAGAAAAAAGGCAGTTTTTAAATTAAAATACTCAAAATATTCGTACTCAAATTCCCACAGTTCCCAATTCGCACAGTGAATACTCATCCTCCATCCAATCACTGGCACGCAACTAACCTCATCCTAACAGTTTATAAATCTAAAGATATTTTTAAATAATTTCTTTTAAATTACACACTCACAGTTTGTTAATTTTTTTACAAACACCGCAAAAATTTTATATATTTGTCACACAAAACACGCGCACACAGATATTTAATTCTTGTCAAACACTCATTCACTCATAAACACACACATTCCTTCAAAATATAAAAGAAAAACCACATTCACTCAAAGCAAAAAAAAAAAAAATTCACTCAAAATCACACATTCATACAATTAAATACTATTACCCAACATCCCACACGTTTTACAAAAATACCCAGAGTTCTTATAAACCTAATCTTGTAAATGACCTAAAAAATAGACTTAAAGCTACCAGTTTAAAAATTAAAATATTTTTAAAAAATCGTACCCAAATTCCCACACTAAGCACAGTGAATACTCATCCTCCATCCAATCACTGGCACGCAACTAACCTCATCCTAACAGTTTAAAAATATAATGATACATTAAATACTTTTGATAACAATCACAAACACAGATTCTAAATACTTTTCATTAAGAACACGCGAAAACATACTTTATATACTTGTCAAGCCATCATTCACTCAAAAACACACATTCACTCATAACACACATCCATACAAAACAATAAAAAAACACTCACTCAAAATCACACAAGCACACATTTAAATACTATTACCCAACTTCCCACACTTGTTACAAAAAATCATGGAGGAATGAGTAGTAGGGAGGGGACATAGCCTATTCCCCGCCATTGAGCGGGGTGAAGTAACTGTAAGGTATAGCAGAGAAGCTAAATACAGGGAATGATTGGCAGCGCGCGCGTTTGACGCCATAGGAAGTAATAGGAATTTTCAGGAAAAGTGACTTTTGGAGGATTTAAAAAAAATATGATGCAGCTATAATTTTAGGTATACATTCATGTACTATCAGACACTTAGAAACACAAGCCAAATAATATTGTTTTATTTTTATTTTAGAGAAAATTAGTTTGTTTATTAAAACTATCTTTAAACTTCCGCATCAAAAATATATAATCAAAGCCACTTGTAGTTTTTTTTTCTTTCCTAGAATGCGTTCAACATGTTCAATTAATAAAATATGTTTTCCATTAAGAATCGAAACATATATTATAAGCTGTACATTATGTTGAATAAAACTTTGGTATATGGAGTAGTACATCGTACTAAATGTAGGGAAAATATCTTATTTCTATTTTACAGAAACAATTTCAACTTTTTATATGAAGGAAAAATGTATAGAATTTAAGAAGCATTAAACACACAAACAAAACAACCTTTTCTTAAAAATAAATACATTTTGTTTCATGAAAATAAGTTCAATTTGGAGAAAAAGAAAAGTACATTTTGGTGAGTTTATCCAAATCAGTTAAAATTTAGGATTTCATTGTCCTTCAAATAGAATGGCTTTTGTGTAAAACTGTCTAATAGATTGCTTTGTGTTTAAATTTTTATAATAATGAGTTAACCGGACTTTCATATACGTGTCTAAGACTGACACTGCTTCCACTATGTCTAAGACTGACCACTGCTTCCCAGATTTTAGAGTGACTTTTACGATAGGCCTTTACGAATAGATTGTAAATCTGATCCCCTTCTGTAGATAAATCCCATTTGCTTTTGTACCTAGTCAATTAAGAAAGCACGACTCAAACGGCCGTAAAAATACGAAGGCAATTTACCATCATGGGTTTCCTCCTTCCATTTCCGATAACTTAAACTGGTACATAAAAACGAAGGCCTAAATGACACAAAAAGATACTGAGATTCGACAATTTCAGGAATAATGACCATGGTCTTTTGTCCAAGATTATCCCCCCTCTTGACTACCACTGTGTGGACACTTAATCTTTTAAGGCAATAAAGTTTCGGAACAGCGGGGACCTTCACCGGAACACGTCCAGATTGACCACGGGTGGGAAAATTATTTTGTGGTTTACTCAGGGGGGGAACCCCCTTGTATACTTGGTCTTAGTTCAAACAATGCTGTATTAACTGAGCATTATCTGATAAACTATTGGAAACAATTTGCAAATTTTCTATTCAAAACGGTTTTTATTTTTTCAAAATACTGAATATAATGGACGGGTTTTTGAGAAATTGCCTTTTTTCTTTATTGTCGCCCAGTGATTTGACAATTACTAGGCAGCAATTTTTTCACTGGGTGACACAAATGCCGAACAGCCATTACGTTAAAAAATACTCTGGTACAGGGAACACTTGTACTGAATTTGATGGCTGCATTTCTTTCCGCTTCCAGCAATACCTTTAAAACCAAAAAATGCTACAGCGGCCACCACTCGCAATTTTTCTTCGAAAACTTTATTATGACGAGTAACAACTACTAGACATTTAACGGCAGTTAAATTATTGTGTTCATATTTTACACATAAGTTTCTTTTTAACAATAAAATTGATAAAAAATATCATTAAATGTTTAATTAATGTTAATTATTATAATGCAAATAATTTTTTGATAATAACTAATGAAAACTTATTTATGCTATTAAAATATGGAAAGAATAAATGAGAGTTATTTGGAAACAAATAGTAGTTAATAAAGATTCGGTAGCAGTTTTATTTTTTGATTTACTAATAAATGAATTTTTATCATGTAAGACTCGTAAGAATAATAAAAATAAATAAGGATGTTAAAATTTTACATAAAATTCACATAAAAGTCGTCTAAAAAAGTGAAATAAAATTTATTCAATTCGGAAAACAGAATTACATTTTAAAGTGATGCAAAATATTGAAATCTAACTTCGTGCAAATTTTAGTTAAAATAAAGGCAAATTAAAATATTATTCACCCAGAAGGAATTGAGAATGAACAATTTCGTTGATACATTAAAAAATTTTCAGAATCTTTCTTAAAATATGTAATTAAAACGCTATTATATAGACACAAAATCGCATTCGACTACGCACTCCCTTCGATTTTTTGCCAATCACAAGGTGGCGTCGCGGTTACAGTGACGGCTTCACTCATGTCTACTCCCCTTTAGTCCTTCCTCCATGCAAAAAATACCAAATGCACTAACCATTTGCTGTCACTGACTTAATAAATATAACTAATTCAAACGGTTGACCAAACACACATGCCGGAAAATGTATGTCTACCTACCAACCAACCAACCAACCGTTTATAAATTAAATGACACACAGAAGCACAAGAAAAAAGGCAGTTTTTAAATTAAAATACTCAAAATATTCGTACCCAAATTCCCACACTAAGCACAGTGAATACTCATCCTCCATCCAATCACTGGCACGCAACTAACCTCATCCTAACAGTTTATAAATCTAAAGATATTTTTAAATAATTTCTTTTAAATTACACACTCACAGTTTGTTAATTTTTTTACAAACACCGCAAAAATTTTATATATTTGTCACACAAAACACGCGCACACAGATATTTAATTCTTGTCAAACACTCATTCACTCATAAACACACACATTCCTTCAAAATATAAAAGAAAAACCACATTCACTCAAAGCAAAAAAAAAAAATTCCCTCAAAATCACACATTCATACAATTAAATACTATTACCCAACATCCCACACGTTTTACAAAAATACCCAGAGTTCTTATAAACCTAATCTTGTAAATGACCTAAAAAATAGACTTAAAGCTACCAGTTTAAAAATTAAAATATTTTAAAAAAATCGTACTCAAATTCCCACACTAAGCACAGTGAATACTCATCCTCCATCCAATCACTGGCACGCAACTAACCTCATCCTAACAGTTTAAAAATCTAATGATACATTAAATACTTTTGATAACAATCACAAACACAGATTCTAAATACTTTTCATTAAGAACACGCGAAAACATACTTTATATACTTGTCAAGCCATCATTCACTCAAAAACACACATTCACTCATAACACACATCCATACAAAACAATAAAAAAAACACTCACTCAAAATCACACAAGCACACATTTAAATACTATTACCCAACTTCCCACACTTGTTACAAAAAATACCAAATGCACTAACCATTTGCTGTCACTGACTTAATAAATATAACTAATTCAAACGGTTGACCAAACACACATGCCGGAAAATGTATGTCTACTTACCAACCAACCAACCAACCAACCGTTTATAAATTAAATGACACACAGAAGCACAAGAAAAAAGGCAGTTTTTAAATTAAAATACTCAAAATATTCGTACCCAAATTCCCACACTAAGCACAGTGAATACTCATCCTCCATCCAATCACTGGCACGCAACTAACCTCATCCTAACAGTTTATAAATCTAAAGATATTTTTAAATAATTTCTTTTAAATTACACACTCACAGTTTGTTAATTTTTTTACAAACACCGCAAAAATTTTATATATTTGTCACACAAAACACGCGCACACAGATATTTAATTCTTGTCAAACACTCATTCACTCATAAACACACACATTCCTTCAAAATATAAAAGAAAAACCACATTCACTCAAAGCAAAAAAAAAAACATTCACTCAAAATCACACATTCATACAATTAAATACTATTACCCAACATCCCACACGTTTAACAAAAATACCCAGAGTTCTTATAAACCTAATCTTGTAAATGACCTAAAAAATAGACTTAAAGCTACCAGTTTAAAAATTAAAATATTTTAAAAAAAATCGTACCCAAATTCCCACACTAAGCACAGTGAATACTCATCCTCCATCCAATCACTGGCACGCAACTAACCTCATCCTAAGAGTTTAAAAATCTAATGATACATTAAATACTTTTGATAACAATCACAAACACAGATTCTAAATACTTTTCATTAAGAACACGCGAAAACATACTTTATATACTTGTCAAGCCATCATTCACTCAAAAACACACATTCACTCATAACACACATCCATACAAAACAATAAAAAAAACACTCACTCAAAATCACACAAGCACACATTTAAATACTATTACCCAACTTCCCACACTTGTTACAAAAAATACCAAATGCACTAACCATTTGCTGTCAATGACTTAATAAATATAACTAATTCAAACGGTTGACCAAACACACATGCCGGAAAATGTATGTCTACCTACCTACCAACCAACCAACCAACCAACCAACCGTTTATAAATTAAATGACACACAGAAGCACAAGAAAAAAGGCAGTTTTTAAATTAAAATACTCAAAATATTCGTACCCAAATTCCCACACTAAGCACAGTGAATACTCATCCTCCATCCAATCACTGGCACGCAACTAACCTCATCCTAACAGTTTATAAATCTAAAGATATTTTTAAATAATTTCTTTTAAATTACACACTCACAGTTTGTTAATTTTTTTATAAACACCGCAAAAATTTTATATATTTGTCACACAAAACACGCGCACACAGATATTTAATTCTTGTCAAACACTCATTCACTCATAAACACACACATTCCTTCAAAATATAAAAGAAAAACCACATTCACTCAAAGCAAAAAAAAAAACATTCACTCAAAATCACACATTCATACAATTAAATACTATTACCCAACATCCCACACGTTTTACAAAAATACCCAGAGTTCTTATAAACCTAATCTTGTAAATGACCTAAAAAATAGACTTAAAGCTACCAGTTTAAAAATTAAAATATTTTAAAAAAATCGTACCCAAATTCCCACACTAAGCACAGTGAATACTCATCCTCCATCCAATCACTGGCACGCAACTAACCTCATCCTAACAGTTTAAAAATCTAATGATACATTAAATACTTTTGATAACAATCACAAACACAGATTCTAAATACTTTTCATTAAGAACACGCGAAAACATACTTTATATACTTGTCAAGCCATCATTCACTCAAAAACACACATTCACTCATAACACACATCCATACAAAACAATAAAAAAAACACTCACTCAAAATCACACAAGCACACATTTAAATACTATTACCCAACTTCCCACACTTGTTACAAAAAATACCAAATGCACTAACCATTTGCTGTCACTGACTTAATAAATATAACTAATTCAAACGGTTGACCAAACACACATGCCGGAAAATGTATGTCTACCTACCTACCAACCAACCAACCAACCAACCAACCAACCAACCAACCGTTTATAAATTAAATGACACACAGAAGCACAAGAAAAAAGGCAGTTTTTAAATTAAAATACTCAAAATATTCGTACCCAAATTCCCACACTAAGCACAGTGAATACTCATCCTCCATCCAATCACTGGCACGCAACTAACCTCATCCTAACAGTTTATAAATCTAAAGATATTTTTAAATAATTTCTTTTAAATTACACACTCACAGTTTGTTAATTTTTTTACAAACACCGCAAAAATTTTATATATTTGTCACACAAAACACGCGCACACAGATATTTAATTCTTGTCAAACACTCATTCACTCATAAACACACACATTCCTTCAAAATATAAAAGAAAAACCACATTCACTCAAAGCAAAAAAAAAAAACATTCACTCAAAATCACACATTCATACAATTAAATACTATTACCCAACATCCCACACGTTTAACAAAAATACCCAGAGTTCTTATAAACCTAATCTTGTAAATGACCTAAAAAATAGACTTAAAGCTACCAGTTTAAAAATTAAAATATTTTAAAAAAAATCGTACCCAAATTCCCACACTAAGCACAGTGAATACTCATCCTCCATCCAATCACTGGCACGCAACTAACCTCATCCTAAGAGTTTAAAAATCTAATGATACATTAAATACTTTTGATAACAATCACAAACACAGATTCTAAATACTTTTCATTAAGAACACGCGAAAACATACTTTATATACTTGTCAAGCCATCATTCACTCAAAAACACACATTCACTCATAACACACATCCATACAAAACAATAAAAAAAACACTCACTCAAAATCACACAAGCACACATTTAAATACTATTACCCAACTTCCCACACTTGTTACAAAAAATACCAAATGCACTAACCATTTGCTGTCAATGACTTAATAAATATAACTAATTCAAACGGTTGACCAAACACACATGCCGGAAAATGTATGTCTACCTACCTACCAACCAACCAACCAACCAACCAACCAACCAACCGTTTATAAATTAAATGACACACAGAAGCACAAGAAAAAAGGCAGTTTTTAAATTAAAATACTCAAAATATTCGTACCCAAATTCCCACACTAAGCACAGTGAATACTCATCCTCCATCCAATCACTGGCACGCAACTAACCTCATCCTAACAGTTTATAAATCTAAAGATATTTTTAAATAATTTCTTTTAAATTACACACTCACAGTTTGTTAATTTTTTTATAAACACCGCAAAAATTTTATATATTTGTCACACAAAACACGCGCACACAGATATTTAATTCTTGTCAAACACTCATTCACTCATAAACACACACATTCCTTCAAAATATAAAAGAAAAACCACATTCACTCAAAGCAAAAAAAAATTCACTCAAAATCACACATTCATACAATTAAATACTATTACCCAACATCCCACACGTTTTACAAAAATACCCAGAGTTCTTATAAACCTAATCTTGTAAAAGACCTAAAAAATAGACTTAAAGCTACCAGTTTAAAAATTAAAATATTTTAAAAAAATCGTACCCAAATTCCCACACTAAGCACAGTGAATACTCATCCTCCATCCAATCACTGGCACGCAACTAACCTCATCCTAACAGTTTAAAAATCTAATGATACATTAAATACTTTTGATAACAATCACAAACACAGATTCTAAATACTTTTCATTAAGAACACGCGAAAACATACTTTATATACTTGTCAAGCCATCATTCACTCAAAAACACACATTCACTCATAACACACATCCATACAAAACAATAAAAAAAACACTCACTCAAAATCACACAAGCACACATTTAAATACTATTACCCAACTTCCCACACTTGTTACAAAAAATACCAAATGCACTAACCATTTGCTGTCACTGACTTAATAAATATAACTAATTCAAACGGTTGACCAAACACACATGCCGGAAAATGTATGTCTACTTACCAACCAACCAACCAACCAACCGTTTATAAATTAAATGACACACAGAAGCACAAGAAAAAAGGCAGTTTTTAAATTAAAATACTCAAAATATTCGTACCCAAATTCCCACACTAAGCACAGTGAATACTCATCCTCCATCCAATCACTGGCACGCAACTAACCTCATCCTAACAGTTTATAAATCTAAAGATATTTTTAAATAATTTCTTTTAAATTACACACTCACAGTTTGTTAATTTTTTTACAAACACCGCAAAAATTTTATATATTTGTCACACAAAACACGCGCACACAGATATTTAATTCTTGTCAAACACTCATTCACTCATAAACACACACATTCCTTCAAAATATAAAAGAAAAACCACATTCACTCAAAGCAAAAAAAAAACATTCACTCAAAATCACACATTCATACAATTAAATACTATTACCCAACATCCCACACGTTTAACAAAAATACCCAGAGTTCTTATAAACCTAATCTTGTAAATGACCTAAAAAATAGACTTAAAGCTACCAGTTTAAAAATTAAAATATTTTAAAAAAAATCGTACCCAAATTCCCACACTAAGCACAGTGAATACTCATCCTCCATCCAATCACTGGCACGCAACTAACCTCATCCTAAGAGTTTAAAAATCTAATGATACATTAAATACTTTTGATAACAATCACAAACACAGATTCTAAATACTTTTCATTAAGAACACGCGAAAACATACTTTATATACTTGTCAAGCCATCATTCACTCAAAAACACACATTCACTCATAACACACATCCATACAAAACAATAAAAAAAACACTCACTCAAAATCACACAAGCACACATTTAAATACTATTACCCAACTTCCCACACTTGTTACAAAAAATACCAAATGCACTAACCATTTGCTGTCAATGACTTAATAAATATAACTAATTCAAACGGTTGACCAAACACACATGCCGGAAAATGTATGTCTACCTACCTACCAACCAACCAACCAACCGTTTATAAATTAAATGACACACAGAAGCACAAGAAAAAAGGCAGTTTTTAAATTAAAATACTCAAAATATTCGTACCCAAATTCCCACACTAAGCACAGTGAATACTCATCCTCCATCCAATCACTGGCACGCAACTAACCTCATCCTAACAGTTTATAAATCTAAAGATATTTTTAAATAATTTCTTTTAAATTACACACTCACAGTTTGTTAATTTTTTTATAAACACCGCAAAAATTTTATATATTTGTCACACAAAACACGCGCACACAGATATTTAATTCTTGTCAAACACTCATTCACTCATAAACACACACATTCCTTCAAAATATAAAAGAAAAACCACATTCACTCAAAGCAAAAAAAAAACATTCACTCAAAATCACACATTCATACAATTAAATACTATTACCCAACATCCCACACGTTTTACAAAAATACCCAGAGTTCTTATAAACCTAATCTTGTAAATGACCTAAAAAATAGACTTAAAGCTACCAGTTTAAAAATTAAAATATTTTAAAAAAATCGTACCCAAATTCCCACACTAAGCACAGTGAATACTCATCCTCCATCCAATCACTGGCACGCAACTAACCTCATCCTAACAGTTTAAAAATCTAATGATACATTAAATACTTTTGATAACAATCACAAACACAGATTCTAAATACTTTTCATTAAGAACACGCGAAAACATACTTTATATACTTGTCAAGCCATCATTCACTCAAAAACACACATTCACTCATAACACACATCCATACAAAACAATAAAAAAAACACTCACTCAAAATCACACAAGCACACATTTAAATACTATTACCCAACTTCCCACACTTGTTACAAAAAATACCAAATGCACTAACCATTTGCTGTCACTGACTTAATAAATATAACTAATTCAAACGGTTGACCAAACACACATGCCGGAAAATGTATGTCTACCTACCTACCAACCAACCAACCAACCAACCAACCGTTTATAAATTAAATGACACACAGAAGCACAAGAAAAAAGGCAGTTTTTAAATTAAAATACTCAAAATATTCGTACCCAAATTCCCACACTAAGCACAGTGAATACTCATCCTCCATCCAATCACTGGCACGCAACTAACCTCATCCTAACAGTTTATAAATCTAAAGATATTTTTAAATAATTTCTTTTAAATTACACACTCACAGTTTGTTAATTTTTTTACAAACACCGCAAAAATTCTATATATTTGTCACACAAAACACGCGCACACAGATATTTAATTCTTGTCAAACACTCATTCACTCATAAACACACACATTCCTTCAAAATATAAAAGAAAAACCACATTCACTCAAAGCAAAAAAAAAAAATTCCCTCAAAATCACACATTCATACAATTAAATACTATTACCCAACATCCCACACGTTTTACAAAAATACCCAGAGTTCTTATAAACCTAATCTTGTAAATGACCTAAAAAATAGACTTAAAGCTACCAGTTTAAAAATTAAAATATTTTAAAAAAATCGTACCCAAATTCCCACACTAAGCACAGTGAATACTCATCCTCCATCCAATCACTGGCACGCAACTAACCTCATCCTAACAGTTTAAAAATCTAATGATACATTAAATACTTTTGATAACAATCACAAACACAGATTCTAAATACTTTTCATTAAGAACACGCGAAAACATACTTTATATACTTGTCAAGCCATCATTCACTCAAAAACACACATTCACTCATAACACACATCCATACAAAACAATAAAAAAAACACTCACTCAAAATCACACAAGCACACATTTAAATACTATTACCCAACTTCCCACACTTGTTACAAAAAATACCAAATGCACTAACCATTTGCTGTCACTGACTTAATAAATATAACTAATTCAAACGGTTGACCAAACACACATGCCGGAAAATGTATGTCTACTTACCAACCAACCAACCAACCGTTTATAAATTAAATGACACACAGAAGCACAAGAAAAAAGGCAGTTTTTAAATTAAAATACTCAAAATATTCGTACCCAAATTCCCACACTAAGCACAGTGAATACTCATCCTCCATCCAATCACTGGCACGCAACTAACCTCATCCTAACAGTTTATAAATCTAAAGATATTTTTAAATAATTTCTTTTAAATTACACACTCACAGTTTGTTAATTTTTTTACAAACACCGCAAAAATTTTATATATTTGTCACACAAAACACGCGCACACAGATATTTAATTCTTGTCAAACACTCATTCACTCATAAACACACACATTCCTTCAAAATATAAAAGAAAAACCACATTCACTCAAAGCAAAAAAAAAACATTCACTCAAAATCACACATTCATACAATTAAATACTATTACCCAACATCCCACACGTTTAACAAAAATACCCAGAGTTCTTATAAACCTAATCTTGTAAATGACCTAAAAAATAGACTTAAAGCTACCAGTTTAAAAATTAAAATATTTTAAAAAAAATCGTACCCAAATTCCCACACTAAGCACAGTGAATACTCATCCTCCATCCAATCACTGGCACGCAACTAACCTCATCCTAAGAGTTTAAAAATCTAATGATACATTAAATACTTTTGATAACAATCACAAACACAGATTCTAAATACTTTTCATTAAGAACACGCGAAAACATACTTTATATACTTGTCAAGCCATCATTCACTCAAAAACACACATTCACTCATAACACACATCCATACAAAACAATAAAAAAAAACACTCACTCAAAATCACACAAGCACACATTTAAATACTATTACCCAACTTCCCACACTTGTTACAAAAAATACCAAATGCACTAACCATTTGCTGTCACTGACTTAATAAATATAACTAATTCAAACGGTTGACCAAACACACATGCCGGAAAATGTATGTCTACTTACCAACCAACCAACCAACCAACCGTTTATAAATTAAATGACACACAGAAGCACAAGAAAAAAGGCAGTTTTTAAATTAAAATACTCAAAATATTCGTACCCAAATTCCCACACTAAGCACAGTGAATACTCATCCTCCATCCAATCACTGGCACGCAACTAACCTCATCCTAACAGTTTATAAATCTAAAGATATTTTTAAATAATTTCTTTTAAATTACACACTCACAGTTTGTTAATTTTTTTACAAACACCGCAAAAATTTTATATATTTGTCACACAAAACACGCGCACACAGATATTTAATTCTTGTCAAACACTCATTCACTCATAAACACACACATTCCTTCAAAATATAAAAGAAAAACCACATTCACTCAAAGCAAAAAAAAAACATTCACTCAAAATCACACATTCATACAATTAAATACTATTACCCAACATCCCACACGTTTAACAAAAATACCCAGAGTTCTTATAAACCTAATCTTGTAAATGACCTAAAAAATAGACTTAAAGCTACCAGTTTAAAAATTAAAATATTTTAAAAAAAATCGTACCCAAATTCCCACACTAAGCACAGTGAATACTCATCCTCCATCCAATCACTGGCACGCAACTAACCTCATCCTAAGAGTTTAAAAATCTAATGATACATTAAATACTTTTGATAACAATCACAAACACAGATTCTAAATACTTTTCATTAAGAACACGCGAAAACATACTTTATATACTTGTCAAGCCATCATTCACTCAAAAACACACATTCACTCATAACACACATCCATACAAAACAATAAAAAAAACACTCACTCAAAATCACACAAGCACACATTTAAATACTATTACCCAACTTCCCACACTTGTTACAAAAAATACCAAATGCACTAACCATTTGCTGTCAATGACTTAATAAATATAACTAATTCAAACGGTTGACCAAACACACATGCCGGAAAATGTATGTCTACCTACCTACCAACCAACCAACCAACCAACCAACCGTTTATAAATTAAATGACACACAGAAGCACAAGAAAAAAGGCAGTTTTTAAATTAAAATACTCAAAATATTCGTACCCAAATTCCCACACTAAGCACAGTGAATACTCATCCTCCATCCAATCACTGGCACGCAACTAACCTCATCCTAACAGTTTATAAATCTAAAGATATTTTTAAATAATTTCTTTTAAATTACACACTCACAGTTTGTTAATTTTTTTATAAACACCGCAAAAATTTTATATATTTGTCACACAAAACACGCGCACACAGATATTTAATTCTTGTCAAACACTCATTCACTCATAAACACACACATTCCTTCAAAATATAAAAGAAAAACCACATTCACTCAAAGCAAAAAAAAAAACATTCACTCAAAATCACACATTCATACAATTAAATACTATTACCCAACATCCCACACGTTTTACAAAAATACCCAGAGTTCTTATAAACCTAATCTTGTAAATGACCTAAAAAATAGACTTAAAGCTACCAGTTTAAAAATTAAAATATTTTAAAAAAATCGTACCCAAATTCCCACACTAAGCACAGTGAATACTCATCCTCCATCCAATCACTGGCACGCAACTAACCTCATCCTAAGAGTTTAAAAATCTAATGATACATTAAATACTTTTGATAACAATCACAAACACAGATTCTAAATACTTTTCATTAAGAACACGCGAAAACATACTTTATATACTTGTCAAGCCATCATTCACTCAAAAACACACATTCACTCATAACACACATCCATACAAAACAATAAAAAAAACACTCACTCAAAATCACACAAGCACACATTTAAATACTATTACCCAACTTCCCACACTTGTTACAAAAAATACCAAATGCACTAACCATTTGCTGTCACTGACTTAATAAATATAACTAATTCAAACGGTTGACCAAACACACATGCCGGAAAATGTATGTCTACCTACCTACCAACCAACCAACCAACCAACCAACCAACCAACCGTTTATAAATTAAATGACACACAGAAGCACAAGAAAAAAGGCAGTTTTTAAATTAAAATACTCAAAATATTCGTACCCAAATTCCCACACTAAGCACAGTGAATACTCATCCTCCATCCAATCACTGGCACGCAACTAACCTCATCCTAACAGTTTATAAATCTAAAGATATTTTTAAATAATTTCTTTTAAATTACACACTCACAGTTTGTTAATTTTTTTACAAACACCGCAAAAATTTTATATATTTGTCACACAAAACACGCGCACACAGATATTTAATTCTTGTCAAACACTCATTCACTCATAAACACACACATTCCTTCAAAATATAAAAGAAAAACCACATTCACTCAAAGCAAAAAAAAAACATTCACTCAAAATCACACATTCATACAATTAAATACTATTACCCAACATCCCACACGTTTTACAAAAACACCCAGAGTTCTTATAAACCTAATCTTGTAAATGACCTAAAAAAGACTTAAAGCTACCAGTTTAAAAATTAAAATATTTTAAAAAAATCGTACCCCAATTCCCACACTAAGCACAGTGAATACTCATCCTCCATCCAATCACTGGCACGCAACTAACCTCATCCTAACAGTTTAAAAATCTAATGATACATTAAATACTTTTGATAACAATCACAAACACAGATTCTAAATACTTTTCATTAAGAACACGCGAAAACATACGTTATATACTTGTCAAGCCATCATTCACTCAAAAACACACATTCACTCATAACACACATCCATACAAAACAATAAAAAAAACACTCACTCAAAATCACACAAGCACACATTTAAATACTATTACCCAACTTCCCACACTTGTTACAAAAAATACCAAATGCACTAACCATTTGCTGTCACTGACTTAATAAATATAACTAATTCAAACGGTTGACCAAACACACATGCCGGAAAATGTATGTCTACTTACCAACCAACCAACCAACCAACCAACCAACCGTTTATAAATTAAATGACACACAGAAGCACAAGAAAAAAGGCAGTTTTTAAATTAAAATACTCAAAATATTCGTACCCAAATTCCCACACTAAGCACAGTGAATACTCATCCTCCATCCAATCACTGGCACGCAACTAACCTCATCCTAACAGTTTATAAATCTAAAGATATTTTTAAATAATTTCTTTTAAATTACACACTCACAGTTTGTTAATTTTTTTACAAACACCGCAAAAATTTTATATATTTGTCACACAAAACACGCGCACACAGATATTTAATTCTTGTCAAACACTCATTCACTCATAAACACACACATTCCTTCAAAATATAAAAGAAAAACCACATTCACTCAAAGCAAAAAAAAAACATTCACTCAAAATCACACATTCGTACAATTAAATACTATTGCCCAACATCCCACACGTTACACAAAAATACTCTATGTTCTTATAAACCTAATCTTGTAAATGACCTAAAAAATAGACTTAAAGCTACCAGTTTAAAAATTAAAAGATTTCAAATAATCGTACCCAAATTCCCACACTAAGCACAGTGATTTACCATAAACTATCCGATCACTGGCGCGCAACTAACCTCATCCTAACAGTTTATAAATTTAAAGATATTTTTAAATAATTTCTTTTAAATTACACACTCGCAGTTTGTTAATTTTCTTACAAACACCGCAAAAATTTTATATATTTGTCACACAAAACACGCGCACACAGATATTTAATTCTTGTCAAACACTCATTCACTCATAAACACACACATTCCTTCAAAATATAAAAGAAAAACCACATACACTCAAAGCAAAAAAAAAAAAAAAAAACACATTCACTCAAAATCACACATTCATACAATTAAATACTATTACCCAACATCCCACACGTTTTACAAAAATACCCAAAGTTCTTATAAACCTAATCTTGTAAATGACCTAAAAAATAGACTTAAAGCTACCAGTTTAAAAATTAAAAGATTTTAAAAAATCGTACCCAAATTCCCACACTAAGCACAGTGAATACTCATCCTCCATCCAATCACTGGCACGCAACTAACCTCATCCCAACAGTTTATAAATCTAAAGATATTTTCAAATAATTTCTTTAAATTACATTCACAGATTGTTAATACTTTTTACAAAAACCACGATTAGTTTTGACTAAAGAGGGCCTGCAAATGACACTGGTGAACAATTCAAGCACAACACACACACACAAAAAGATCGAACCCACTTACCAGAAATACGTCGGGCCTAGTTAGCCGATTTACGGGGGTATTCGTCTTCGCCTCCCCGGAAGAGGTAAGCACGATTCCAAAACGTTGCCAGCTGGCGGGACGTGGACCCCAGCCCGACTCGCCAGTAAAAAAAAAAAACACATTAAAACAAAATCACACAAGCACACAATTTAATAGTATTACCAAACTTCTGACACGAATCACAAAAAATGCCCAATGTTCTAACAAACTATATCCTGTCAAGACCTAATAAATACACCTAAAACTAGCAGTTCATAAGTTTTAAATACTCGTACCCAAATTCCCACACTAAGCGCAGTGAATCCTCCATCCGATCACTGGCACGCAACTAACCTCAAATTAATTGTCTACCAACGGTATTATAATTTAATTTAAAATAGTGGAATTTTAAGTGCTGGATAAACATACCCTTTGGAGATGGTGAGATACGAGAAAATGAAGATGTGGGTGGTGATCCTAGGTCCACTCTCACACTTAGAAGTGACTTTTGGCAGAATTGAAGATCTCATTTTATGTAGCTCAATTATCGCAGAGGATTGGGGAATTTACACATAACTGTAACACATAAAATATTACTTCTATACAAAATACGCACTTGAATATATACGATTAAATTAAACTATTTCTAAGTACAATATATTTATATATAAAAACATTTACAACACATTTTGCACAGAAACATTATAAAAAGCTTCCTTTTGACAACAAATATAAAAAATCGAAGCTAAGATTTGATTAGACGAATAACGCGCGTTAAGTGTCCAATATAAATATATTTTGTAGTGTGATATTTAATTGCTATTTCCAATATAAATATTTTGTACTGCGATATTTAAATTGTTATATTCAAGGTATTTCTTAACAGTGATGCACAATTACTTACAAGTACATTAATAAAGTCTTTCAGTTTCAACACAATGTTTCAAAAAGAAATTATATTTTAATCTAACAGGTTTCGTATTTTTTTTAAAATTGAATTATTCTATGAATTTATTGAATGAGGATAAAAATAAAGATTTCTTTCAATTAAAATAGTTGCAAGATAACAAAATACAATAATTAAAATTGCTAACGAGTAGTGAAAGACAAATACATTTTAGAATCCCTGACATTTGTAATTTATTAAAACATTTTTACATTAAAAAAAAATGCTTGAAGTGAAACTGAACAACATACCTATGTGTCAAGAGACTAGATATGCTCAATCCGTTCTCCAACTAGGAAATTTTGGCTACGAATTCATTTACTTTAGAAAACAAACTTAAAAACGCTGCTTCGTGCCTGAGATCTGCCGTCAGAATGAGAAAATTTTGCTCATTTTCATTGTTACAACATATTGTTATAACAAAGGTTCATTTAGAATAATACAAAAGGAGTTTGAAACAATGCAAGTCTTTAACTTAGAACGATGCTCCGATCTACCATTGTTAAACTATTTACCATTGTGTTAGTTAGGTTTGGGTTAGGTTTGAATTATCGTCGCACTAGAGCTACACGAGTTTACCATTTTATTAAAAACAAGTTGTAAAAATGAAATTACAGAGGGAAAATGAAACTTTTGTTTTTAAATATATAAGACTGTAACTATAGTGAATTTATAATCTTAACTGATAAATTTTATAAGCATTAAAAAATCTATTCCAAACTCATTTACATTGATAATAAATTTTAAAAAATTAGCTATAGGTTATCTATAATTCATTAGATATAAAATTCGCAGAAAAACATCCTCAAGCATGGAAAATTGGTATTAATATAGATAGTATAGATAGATTTGAAAAAAAAAAATAATAATAGCCGTAACCTAATAGTGACAAATATTGTAAGTTTTATTGACCTTTGTGTTCTCAATAATGAGCATTTATCATCGCATATACTTTTTTTTATAAAGTTCATACCTACGCATATTTTAATTTTCTTTATAATTAAATAAAATGCAAAGCATTAAAAGATTACTTAACCCTCGAGGAATAGTGAAAACAACTAATTGAAGCAAACAGATTTGCGAAAAAAATACTTTTTTTATCCAAACGCTTTTTGATATTTGGCTACAGATATTAGCTTTTTAAACTCCAAACAACGTATTCTAGTCCTAATTAGATGAGACCTAAAAATTAGGTTTAGGGCGACGATGAATTAGAAGCAGTTTGTTTGGGGAAGATGTAGTGACAAATATAACAAACCATAAGAAGAAGTTTTAGAAATTAAAATTTGAAGAAAAAAATCTGAAAAGACTTCTTTTGACACACTTAAATTAGTGGAAAATGGAAGAAATTAAAGAAAAAAAATAAACCCAACTAAATACGATATATATTCAGGAAAAGAAACTAAGAGAAATATAATGTCACCCACTATAGCTCAGAGAAAAAGCTCAGAGAAATAGTGACTCTCGCAAAACAGATGAGTTTTACAAATCCATAAGAAACTTGAATCCAAGTAGAATCCAAGTATCTGAAAAGTATTAGTTAATTCATAAAAGTACAATACTAAGAATGCATAATGATTTTTAAGTGTTTAAATCATTTTTGTAGTTAAATTTTTCTTCTTTTGTAAAAAAAAACCTATGATTTTGGCCAAAGTTACCCGCACTGACGGTAGTTAAAAAATTACAAGAGAGATCAAACTATGCTATGTAGTATCTTCTTTGCACATTTTTAAGACTCCTGTGACCCCTTAAACTAACCTAATGCCAGGGAACTTTGAACAGATCTGATCCAGCTGCATTTTAGGATAGGTCATCCCCAGAGCGACCCTTGGAACACTTGAACAACAACACAGGTCCAATAACAAAACACGAGGTGCTATACAAGCAATAAAATTGCTTAAATGTGGCAAATCTGCTGGCAGTGACAAGTTATCTGGTGAACTCATTAAAGAGATTGAGATAGTATCAGAAATTCGGTGACTGGCATATTTAATTGAATTTTAGCAAATGAAAAATAGCCAAAGGATTGGGATGAGAGAATAGCTGTTAAATTACCAAAAAAAAAATGAAATTTATCGAATAGTGATAATTGGGGAGGAATCACTTTGCTTAGTGTCGCCAGTAAATTTTTTTGCAAAAATAATTCGTGAAGGAGTAAAAATATATATAGAACTAAGACCAAAGCAGGCTAGATTTTGAGCTATAGGATTGAGTGTAAACCTTATTGTAACACTGAGGATAATTATTAGAACAATCCATCGAATGATAATCCACAGAATATATTACATGAATTTCGTGGACTTTGAAAAGGCCTTCTGTAGTATCCACAGGGACAAATTATGGAAACTTCACCCATGTTGTGCGACCCTTTCACGTTTTGTAAACATCATCAAAAATACAGGGTGGTTATAAAATAACGCTCGCTATTCGGAGTGGTCTGTAGCTTGAATGAATAATCCAAATGCATCAAAAATTGAAACACTTACTAATCAAGGAGGGGGTTAAAGAATGGAATCATAAAAAAGACTGAATACTAAAAATTAATCACAAAAAAGAATCATCATAGAAAACAACTAGTCTTTTGACCAGAATCTAAATTACGAGGCGTCGTCAATTATGGCCAATTACGGCCAACACAGCTAATTACGCCTAGTAATTTAGAACCCTGGTTAAGAGACGAGTTTCATTTTTTCAAAAAGAATGGAATCATAAAAAACAAACTCGTCTCTTGACCGGGGTTCTAAATTACGAGGCATAGCCAATTATGGTTAATTACGGCCAACACAGCTAATTACGCCTAGTAATTTAGAACCCTGGTTAAGAGACGAGTTTCATTTTTTCAAAAAGAATGGAATCATAAAAAACAAACTCGTCTCTTGACCGGGGTTCTAAATTACGAGGCATAGCCAATTATGGTTAATTACGGCCAACACATCCAATTACGGAGTTTGTGTTTTATGATTCCATTCTTTTTCCCCCTTCTTGATTAGTAAGTGTCTCAAAGTTTTTTGCACTTGGATTATTCATTCAAGCTACAGACCACTCCGAATAGCGAGCGTTATTTTATAACCACCCTGTATATATGATAACTACCATATTAATCACAGAGAGTACAACAGGGAAGTCAAGAATCTCATGCTTTTGAGGTAAAATAAATCTGGTTTACGACAGGGATGCTTTCCTTAACTCACAATATTTTTTTTAATGTTATCGATTAACTAATTATTAAACAAAAAGGTATGATGAAGCTAAACAAAAAGGTATGAGGAAGCTAAACAAACATCTGACGGATCTCTGCTTTTCAGGTAACCTTTGTCAAGTATCTTCCAAGATGGATATGCAGACAAACACAAATGAAGAGTACATGGGAAGAACCGCTTGATTTCGTTGAAGGCTTTCCTCAAATAGGCCTCTTTTTCAATGATAGCGAGAAATCGCCTAAACTGGTATAGAGAAACTGGGTACTCGCTTTGTTTTTCTTTCGCGACAACCCTGATTCACGCCAGAGATCAGTGGAACGGGTAACATGTTTGTACCGCGATTGAAGAACCGAAAGAAAAGCCGGTTTTCTGTCGCCAATATCCGCAAAGCAGATACCATAAGGTAAGACTCCCAAAAATCAAGTGGTTCTTCCCGTGTACTCTTCAAGTATTCTAAACAGAGACAAATGAAAAAGGGTGTTTAGAGTTAGGGTAATTAGAGTATTAATCAAAGAAATACATAAAAAGTTGAAAAATAACCCAAAAAACAAAAATACTTATTATTTGGACCACAAAATAATAGAAGTAAATAGTTTCGAGTATTTAGGTTGTACAGCTGCGGAAATAAAAAAAGTACCCACTAGTGATTATTTTGGCCGTTAGTCATCTTATAGAATCTGATCTTTTTGACATTGTGAACAATTAACATTCCGAGTTAATTGCATGACACAAAATTTGCACAAGGGGCCATCTTCATATTAAAAATGTTACTAACTTTAAAATTTCCAATAGTAACACCCCTTTTTGAGTCCATATTTCAAATCTATGACCTATGTTAATACGAAATGCCAAATTTTGTTAGTTTTTAAGCATTATTAGAGGAATTAGAGAGGTACAAAGTTTAGGTCCCATAATGTTATATGAGTTGCACATAAAAAAAACTATCCCAATCTATAATTAAGATAATGAAATGAATTGTTTGCTGAAAAGATATTATAATAACCCAAACAAAATACATTCAATATTGGGGTATTTAAAACAATTTTTATATTTTTAAATAATTATTATATTAATTTTTTAAAAAATAGAATAGAAACCCCTTAATATTTTTAAAGAAATAAATTTAAGACATTAAGTTTAAGCGAAATCCCAATTTTTAAATTTTTTATATTCATAATTTGCTGAGTAAATCACAAAACACTTTTTCATTACCCATTAGGGGACTGTGTATAAGATTACGTGTGTAATTGATAAAAAAACGGCCTTGCATGCATGCTTGCTTGTCATTTTAGAGATGGTCCCCAAAATGTCCACAAGTTATTCGATTGAATAACTCGTCAAATATTCATTGAAGTGTAACAAAAACTTAGATTTAAGGGTTTTCAAGAGAGCTTAACATTTCTATGTTATTAAAATTGGGTGTTGCTATTGGAAATTTCAAAGTTCATAACATTTTTAATATGAAGACGGTCCCTTATGCAAATTTTGTGTCGTGCAATTAACTCAGAATGTTAATTGTTCACAATCTCAAAAAGGTCCAATTCTATAGGGTGACTAACGGATGAAATAACCTCAAGTGGGTACTTTTTTATTTTCACAGCTGTACAATAAGTAATGAAGGAGGAACTAACAGGGATTTATTGAACAGATTAAATGAAGCACGAGTAAGCTTTTTTTATCCTAGGAAAATTATGTAAAAATAAAAACATCTCCATGTCAGCTAAGATAAGAATTTTTAACCGAAACGTAAAATCCATACTATTTTATGAAGCCGAAACATGGCATGGAAAAAAGGTATCGGGAAAAAAAATAAAAAAATCGGGAAAAAAATTCCAAATTGACGTTTCTAACTATTATTCCAAACACAGTACACACTGTTGTAAAAGTTTTAAATTCAGATAGTAATGCCCAATTTCTTAAATTAAATGAAAAGATTGATGTATTCTAAACTTCACTTAAAAACCTTAAATTTGTGGTATCAACATCCCTACAAAACTATGGCTTCATTACATGTGTAGTCAATAAAAAAATAGGTGTTCATACATCACAATAACTGCAGAATGGTCAGGCCATGCAGCCAGGTCCCGAGTTCAAATCCTTACTGCGGCATGCGTGCTCGAGAAATCTGTGGAGTTGAAAGTCCCGAACAAACGTACGATATCGCCACTGGTTTGTTTTGGGTGCCTGTTCAGGTGTTGACCTCGTGACGAGTGTTCTAAATTACGAGACTTAATTTTCAGTATAAAACTTAGAGGCTAGAAATAGGCAGCCGGAAAACTTACAACCTAACGTAATATAACTTCAGCAGCTCTACACTCTTAAAACAAAAGAGTGAAATCCACTCCAGTTGGAGAAGTGCATTTTCGACTCTGGAAAGGAGTGAATATTATCTCAGACTGAGTTAAAATAACTCGTTTGGAGTGATCCTGTCGGAGGTTTAACACACAAAGGATCCACTCCAAAAGGAGAAGTGCATTTTCCAGACTGTAGGAGTGAAAATCAATCAGACTGAGTTAAAATCGCTCGTTCGTTTTAAGAGTGTATAAAGCTTCTAAAGGAGACTAGAAATAGACAACCGGAAAATGATTACTAATTATCAAAAAAATCTAAAAACAGCTTTGAAATCTTACATGCAAGTTCTTTACTCGCATCTGGGATTACAAGGTGTCAGTTAAATATTATGTAAAGGAGTCGATTAAATATTTAGATCATTTAGTGTGTTAATGGTAGACAATCTAATTCTTATCGAATTTTCAAAAAAACCCTGTTAAAATGAGGTCTTGCATTTTGAAAAAAAATTAAATTTAGGCAACCAAAATAAAAAAAAAAGGTTTCGGAATTTAGGTTAAACTAAAGAATCGTAACCGGATAGTTTACGCCAAATCCCAAATCTGGGAGCCCCGACTTATTGGTATTAAGGCAACCTTTGGCGAAGTGAGCAGTAAGAAACTTTCTTATTATGTCACGTCCTCCATACATCGGTCATTTATTGGTTGTCTCGCAAAGGCCGGGGTTTTGTTGTCATTCGACAAGGCGATATTTTTGGAAAGACGCCAAATCCGGCCACGATTCTTTATTTTAACCATTTTTTAGTGTATTATTCAATAAATCGCCACTTTATGTACATTTTAATATTAAATTTCACTTTAACCCTTTCAGTCCCAGTGATGCCATTTGGCATCATCACTTTCAATATTTTTTTCAAAATGTTTATTTCCCGCTATGACATCCAAACACACATCATTCGATTCTTCACACTTTGTTCTATCAGACAAAATTTTACTTTAATCGCAATAGAAGTCGGAACTACTATTTTTTTTATTTAGATAATAGTCAACAAGCGTTTCTCTTGATTTTTTTATAAGTTCACTTCAGTTCCACATATTTAAAACACAATTTAAACTATTTCGGTTAAAATAATTACTAAATTTTTTTTAATAATATGGTCAGACACCTTAAAATATATAACTGGAAGTGTTTTTTTAGGTAATATATATATTTATTTTGTTGTTTTCCACAGTTAAATAATTTTGGCATTGTTTCAAAAACCATATAAAAAATTTTAATGGATTTTTTTTCTTATGGAATTCGTATATTTGACCTAAAATAAGCTTATTTTGTGAATATCAGATGTTTCTGTAGTGTAGTAAATTTTAGGGACTGAAAGGGTTAAATAACATACCAATGTACTTAAAAGAAAGTCCTCCACGCATCTATGCTTCAGTTGAGCAATTACAGTACTAAATTTATTTGCTTTTGCTTTAGAGGGACTAACTTTAAAAAGCTGTGTAATACGCGAGATCTGTTGCTGAAATGAAGAATTTTGCTTCTTTTCATTGTTAGCACATAGTGTTAAAAATTGACAACAATGCAATTCTCCGATTTCTAAAACTACAACGATCTACAACGATTGCTATAATAAGTTCTAAAGTTAAATGTTAGGAAAAAATAAATGAAATTATCTATTAAAGTCAATTTAAAATCTTTATTAACAAAACCCCTACAAATAAATTTTATAATTGACCAGAAATAAATTTCCTATCCTATCTATATTGAGAGTTAAAAATTACAAGTTGGTTTTATGTTATATATTACTCATTTGATACGTTATTTATCGAAAAACAAATCTTCACTATGAAAAAGTGGTATTACTACAGTTGCACAAAAGTTCAACCTCTTAAGAACCGAGCAAAATCCTACCTAAACATACATTTCATACAAATATATGCCAAGATTTTTTTTAATATTCTTTTTGAAACATGTTTAGTAGTTACTTAGGGAAACGCCTTAAACTTGAAATACATTTTTTTTTGCTATAAATTTCACAAAGACCGTATAACTTATTTGTGGTTAACACTTTGTTTTAACATTGTTTTTAATGCAAACTGCCTTAAAAATTTACTACAAAGAACATTTTGAAAAGTTTAAAAAATTTAATTATTTTTTCCCCCTCGTTCAACTTAATTTTTTTATAGAAATAAATGACTGATACCTGTAATCAAAGGCTGAAACCCGTTAATTAAATCTTCTATCGGACCAGGTCACTTTTTGAATTAACATGTTAATTGTTTGTGGGGATTTTTAAAATATGTCCTCAAAGAGAGAAGTCATGTCACAAGAGGTTAAACTGTCTGCATCCGTCATAAGTTCACAATACGCACCGATAATCTTTTCTTCGTAACTAATTGAAATACAAAGTTATACATTAATATGCCCATTTCTTTTAAAGAAAAAGAGTTTAGTAAGTTTAAAAAGGGATAAATTTAATAAATCCAAAGAAATGAATTATATCGTCGCACTAGAGCTACACGAGGGTAATTGGAGACGGGCGTCGTAATTTAAGGGCATGGTAGGGTAGAAATATATTCTGTCTTGTGTGCTTTATCAGAGGTTAGGAAAGAATTATCATCGCACTTGAGCTACACGAGGGCTATTGGCCACGGGAGTCGTAATTTAGAACCACAGTCAAGTGACGAGCCGACACCTAGTGCTTTATCAGAGACAGAGTTAAGAAAGAGAATGGAGCGGTCCATGTATGTGCGCAGTGACTTATTTTCATTATTAGCGGTAGCTGTTACAAAAAAAAAAAAAAGAAATCATCTCACTGACTCTACATAAGTGCTTGGCAGCTCAGTTTCTTTAGCGTTGGATACGCTATCAGCCCAGATCGAATATTTGAATAGACATTCTCGTTAAATCTATGAAGCATAAAAGTCCCTATGGCGCACATTGTCAGAATCACGAATTAAATGGAAATTTTTTTTTAATAAAAATGAAGCGTTATACAGCTGCGATTCCTTAATAAATATAAATGTTATAAAAATATAGTTTGGGGCACCTGGTGATATGAATCCTTAGTTTAGGCTTTTTTTTCATTGGCCTGGTGTTATAAAACTAATTTTAGCAAATGAATAGCGAAATTTTAATCTTGAGGTATTGTCCACCTAAAACGTATAAGTATGGTTTGAAAAACCACGATAATGATGGAAAGGGTTCACATTTAAAACTTAAAAATACTTGTGTTCAAACTAAGTTGGGAACGAACTTCTGGAAAGTGGGCCGTTAAAATAGTCATAATTAAAAATATCGATATTGCTAAGAAAAGTTGATTGAAAAGCTTTTTATTTCACAAAACTTAGATGTTTAGAATGGACTCATTATGCACCTAGAATGAAGTGAAAAGAAAAATTTTAATTAAAAAAATCCTGACAATTTAGTTTAAAACTTAACTTTTGAATAAATTATATTTTTCCGAAATTATTTGTTAGGAATAGTTAAGTGACATCTTTAAAACACAAAATAGCAAGCATGAAGAATTTAGGGCGAATTTTTTAAAAGATGGAATTTTATTTTTAGCATGTTTTTCACATGGTTGCAACAAACATTTATTTCTTCAAAGACGCGATTATTCCATCTAATACAAAAAAAATAATTTTATAAAACTTCTCCATTTCTGTAAAATTTATTTAAATAAGTGCCGGTTTAACTTAACGAAAAGAACACGATTCCATATGGAAACATCTGGAGCGAATTTGTTAAAAGGAACACAATTTGCAAGCTACGATAGAAGCATGTCAGAACTTAGAACTATGCAAGTATGACTACAAAACTAAACCATAGATAGAAATTAATGCTTCCAACTGTCCTAAATCTCCGAACAATAAAAACTGAAAAATTGTTACTGAAATACAAATTACATTTGAAATGTACGGAGTTTAGAACTTCAATTAAATTTAAAGATAAAATGGAGAACTCTTCAATTAGTACTCAAACACTGTAGCTAAACGCATTAAGAGAAAGAAATCTTAAGATTTTTTATTTCCTAAACATTTTATTCCCATGTTATTTCCTCCACACGCAAAAAACAACAACAGCCGTTTACATTTTCCAATTCAGCGACTACAAAACATTGTTATTTGCGATAACGTTATGCATCGACCAAAATCAAGGATTTGCTTATGGAAAAATGTTCAACTAAGTACTTTATCAATCTCAACTTCTCAAATTATTTAATATGAACTTCAGATAGAGTTAAAACTTGACATTGTGGCAGAAAATGACCAATACATGCATGGATTAATAAACAGACTTATTCACTAGTTACGTTTTTATTGAAGTACCAAAACAAAATACAAGGATGAAACGTATTTAATTGCAATACACATTTAATAACAATACAAGCACAGACGCATTGGATGACAATACAAGGATCGACGCAATTGATGACAATACAATCTTGTACAAAGAGCTCGATAAATTGTATTAAAAAATATTCACAAGTAAAGTACACTATTATGATAAACCGTACCCAAGATAAACCTTTTTAAGCTTACCACCACTCATGCTACGTAACAAGGCCTTGTCATTTTCCTGTATTCTTACTTTCGACTTAAAAATTGAAATAGCTTACCCTTACCTTTATATATACTTCAAATTCCAACTCCTCGCGATGCTCCTATACATAACAAATTCACAGAACATGGTTTAGCATATTGTAAAATAAAATTTCAACCATGGTTTCATGCGCATGTAAACATAACCTTTTATATCGAATACCAACACCTTGCTCTGTAAATTTAGATTTTTTAACGAAGAAATTGTTCACTATGTGCACAACATGAATCCTATTACACATTACTGAACAGAACATGCCAATGTAACACTGCACATACTAGATAATACCAAAATACCATAATAGAAATCATATTCAATTGACAAAGAATTTTACAATTCAAAGATGCACATTGAAGAACTTTACCCCGAATGACAATACACATCAATACTACATTTTGAAAGATTAAAGTGAACACTGCTGCAAATATTTAAAACGGAAACGCTTGATTATCGAAAAAAAAAGACACCCAAGCTTGTAAGAATCAGTATCAATCTGTTGCTAAACGAAGGCTAGCACTTCGTTTGCACCAGATTATCAAACGCAAAAAAATCTAATAGTTGAAACAAATAGTTTTTTTGGGGAAAAGAGTGAAGTTGTTTATGAAATTGAATTTGCATTGCGAAGGCAGTCCTTAGTAGATTAATTTTTCATCCGTCCGTGAATCATTTTAACTTATTTTAACTTAAATTTTGGAATAGTGCATTTTTTTTTAATATTCAAACCAAGTAGAAAAACTTGAGTAAGGGAATTTTTTTGCACAAATTTATGATAATTTTGGGAAATTAGAGAAATAACCCAAGATTTTGAAGTGTAACAAATAAACAAAATTACACTATATGAAGCATTTCAGATGTTCAATCCAAACATTGTAAGTATAAAACCATATTAGTTTATCAAATTTGGAACGAGGGGTTTAGTTTTGATTGAATAAACGTTGCACTAGACCTACACTAAGGGGTTTTTTTTATGAAAGGTTTTGGATAAAGTCTAGTTTGCTTCAAAAGGAGTTAAGCCATTGCTTTTGGTCGATTGCCAAATTTCAAGCAACACCCACGCTGCAGGAAGGATCTAACCCACAAACTTTGGTATCCGGGCAATCCCAATTTGACCATGGCATTGGGAACTTTGAAACTATTTAGAGCTGCGATGCCGAAAATTTGAAATTTCCAATTTTGTTCCACTATAAATGGTCAATATATACCTGAAGTTTTAAGAATTTTGTGTGTTAAATATTTAAGGTTACTTGTCGCTGCATACACAACTTTTACCTTTTGAACTAAAGAAATACTCATTTGTAATTTGAAACGACTGGAGATTCGAGTACAGATTAGTCTACTTATAGAACTAATTATAAAAAAAGGTTCAAAATCTGACCGCTTTTAGTCGTAAATTGCAAAAACTGTTCTGGGAGAGAGTGAAGGGGTTTTGGGCATATAAAACTTCTCAAATATTCAACACCAGATTAGGCACAGCAAGAGTGTTAGTTAGGTTTGAATTATCGTCGCACTACACGAGGACTTGTCGACGGGCGTCGCATTTAAGAACCACAGTCAAGTGACGACAGCAAGAGTGTTGAACAACAAGTCCAAGCTTTGGACAAATTTAACGAGGATGTAATTGCTCGGCAATTTTTATAGGAAATTTTGTACCGCAAATGTTCAAGATGACCATTTAACCAATTCTAAAAAGTTCGACACAGTTTGAAAACATAAAATTTGTGATTAAAAAAAGACTAAATCCGCGACTTGCGCTGCCCTACTTGGGGTAAAAGAATAAAGCCAAAGCTACAGCAGCGATTTTTAAAAGCAAGATTTTTTTGTAATCATAAAGACGCGGTTTTTGAACTAATTCCTTAATACTTTAAAATATTTGATATCTTCATTTCAACCATAGAAATACAAATGCTTATTAGTAGATCTGCAAAAATGCTTTCTACAGATCAATTTTTTAAGTGCCGCAAACCACCCAAGAATATCAAAACCGTTAAGTTTTTGCCGCAACAGCCATTTTAAAAATATTTAGTGTTGGTTTAACTGAAGGTAAAATAAGGTTGCTGCTCATACCAGTTTGAAAAAACTTACAATTCCAATTTTGGTGACAGATTGACTACTACATAATGCTAAACACATTATGAACGCATTTAAGAACACTGTCACTTAGTTAAATCACATTACAGAATATTTTCTAAAAACATATGCAACACATTTTGAAAAGAATTTTAGAACACTATTTTGTCTCCCTTTTTAGACTACTATTCGTAACGCATTTTGAGACTCCTAATGGAACACTTTTTTAAGAACACGTTTTGGAACCCATTCGGGAACGCATTTAGACCACTTACGGAACACCTTGGCCCATTTTCAGTAACTTTTATTGAATAGCAGTTTGTATGGTATAAAAATTAGCACATGCATTAATTTCCCCATGTAAAATGTTTGTAATCTTAAAAAATCACCCCCGTTTCATGTCCGGATCGGTCGGGTAGTGAATTGCGTAAGGATTTTGAAAATTGTCTCGTTACATAATTTACCACTTTCCGTAGCACGAACCATTCTAGTGCTCATTTAGCAACAAGATTCTATCAGATCCATGATCCATTGATTTGGCCATCGGTGCATAATTATAAAACTACAATTAACTATTTAACCCTCTAATGCATGAATTTTTATTTTCACCCAAAAAAATATATATGCATCTTTAATACTCACACATTATGGGAAAAATACTAAAAAAATTTAACTGCATTAGAATTTAAATAATTTAAATTTAATTTTTTTCCATAAGACAAAAACCAACTGCAAAATTCCAATTTTGATGATAATGACTAGAGAACTACTAAAATTATTTCAAAATAACCCTTTTTAACCATGATTAATTTTTCAAAACAATTTATTAGTACTTAGTACTAATATTCTTTGAATACTGCCAAAAACGTAATTTCACCAAAGTTAATAACCTCACTCTAAATTTGAATACACTTTTACTACTGTCATGTATGAGGATTATTAGTAACTAAAATTTTAAAATAAATGTAATAGATGAAATGTAATAGATGAAAAAAACAGATTTGTCTTGGAGCTCTAATTTAATAGAATAAAGTGGATTATGTTACTTGTTACCAAACGGTAACAGTATGCATTATAGAGAGGGTTACACATCAATAAGCTTAACCCCATTATCGGTTATTGGCATTTAGTGACCTAAACGCGGTTTAACCAGAAGAAATTCGATTTGGTTTTGTTTTGAATTATCGTCGCACTACAGCTACACGATTAACTACAAGAGGAACCGTTACAAAATGGCATATAGCGATACCGTAATTCGTGTTGTTCCAGACTCCATTAAATTCAGAGAAATATGATCTGGTTTAAGTTTTGAAATTAACTGTTTTAAGAATAATTAAGATGTCTTCGCATTGCAACTTAGAAGGGGGGGGGTTTAGAACAGTACGAGAACAGTACGGAAAATGCAATGCTTATCTGAAGTCATAGCCTCTTGACAAAGCAAGTAGCAAAAGCTTATGGCGGTCACCACACACGCACCTTCCCACCTCAATTTATCTATCCTCTCCAGATGGCGCTGATTTACCACTGCGTATCTTCACCAGTAATATAGTTAATAACAAAAATATAAAAGAAACCTAAGTAACTCTTCACCTTGAGGATCGTTTGATAGAGTATGGGGGGGGGGATTGTTCGGTAGATCACGAGGCTGCTACAGGCCATTGACTCCATTCTGCCTTCAAAATAAAAAATTATTAGATGTAAAGGTTCTTTATGTAATTATCAAAAATCCCAACAACAGTTAGGAAGTCCAATAAATACAGTAGGCATGAGGTTTTCTACATAATTACGCAGAGAACAATTTTAAGCACCGAGAATTTAAATATTCCTTCTAAAAAAAGGGCTTCCTTCTAATTTTGACTGCAGTGGAGTTAGTTCTGAAATAAATCTCATTTCCGTTACCCCAATTAAATGTTAGCTCCTCTGCGATTTATACCAATTAAGGGCGCTTGGGAATATTAGCTCCAAATTCCAGAGATTCGCAATTTTTTAGTTGCATTTAAAACTTGACAAACCTTAAATAGTGAAAATTTAAATAGCAGTCGTTTAAATGTACGCAGTAGAATGCACACTCTTGCAGGTTAACACATAATTTCTAAGCAAGAAAGGAAATCGTAAGAGTAGATAACGTTAAATAATTTAACATTAATAAATGGAACCGTGTTAAGGCTTAGAGTGAAGGTGGAAAAGAGAATAAGTTTCCAATTCGAAATAGCGACAATTATTGTTTAACGTCTGATAAAATCTTAACTATTTGTAGATTTGAAACTTATCGTAAATTAGTAGAGCGCACTAGTCTATTTTTATAATACTCTAACACTTTAAGATTTTAAAACATTTGCAGGAAATATTTACGAGTCCATACGATAATAAAAAAATCTGTATTTGGAACACTAACTCTTCAAAAGGCATGTCGTTATACTACCATTTCATGAATTTCAATAAGTTACAGGATAATAGGTATGAATTATTTTAACTAATTAACTTTTAAGCATAGGAGTAATTCAAGGAAATGTATAAAGCATATGCGCGAGTTAGATTAACGACTCAATATCTGAAACAATGCTGTCTTGGGTAGCACTTTTGTAATTTACCAAACTAGGAGCGCTAACTTTGTTGATCCGACAGTCTTGCTGGTAGCAATTGAAGGATTATGCATCATTCAGTAATAAACTATATAAATTAAATTATAAACTTAATTTTTCAAAGCATCAAGTCGCTCACTTATTTTTTTAAGTCATTTTTATTCTAGTATATATACGCTAAACAATTCCTAGTTTTAAAACTAAGCACCGAGAATCGTAAAGTTTTTCATAAATCATCGGATATTTCACCTTTTTGAACTAGACACGTATAGCTCCCAAATCCATCGTAAATTTTCTAAATTAAATAGCGTTTAACTGGAAAGTTTTGACGATTTTTTTTAACATTTAGGTAACAGTTAATCACCAGCGATATTTATTAAGACTAGTTTAACAAGAATTCTAAAACAGGCCTACATTAGCTTCCCTACATTAGACTGCCAGAATGTTTAACTATGAATTTGTTTTTTTTAATAGTCATTTTTATATCAAGTGCAAGATGATTCCAGAATGTAACATCCTCGAGAGTTTGGCAAAGGCTGTAATCTGCCTTTGAACGCGACTTTACTTGGCGCCGAGAAAGAACTCTCGATTTAACTGCAAACTGAAACATCATGAGCAAACTTGACCTACTTTCCTACCTAAATGTATTAAAATTGTATTTAATTTTAGTCGAGGCGATTTGGTCATTTATAGTTTAAAATTAGCAAAGCAGGATAAAATTGCATTAGTGGTTGCATACGTAATACCGAAGAGTTGAAATTAGCCAACGCGATAAACGTCGTGTTCAGTTTAACATCAAATAGATTTTAATATCATAGAATTTTAATAGAAATGTATTTAAAAAACACGCACTATTAACATTTACATATGCAAAGTTTTAAGAAAATATTCTTTTAATATTTACCGAATTAAAATCTTTAGTTCAGCGGATAATATACTTAGTGTAGTAATTATGACCGAAAACCAGAAATTCTATTTAGCTATATCACAAATTGAAATCAATGCTTTATAAAGTGTCAATGATACATAATCCCTTAATTGCTACCAACCAGTCTGTTAAATCAACAAAGTTAGCGCTCCCAGTTAGGTAAGTTACAAAAAGATGCCACTCGAGATCGCATATTGTTTCAGAAATTAAATCGTTTATCCAACTTTCGCATGCTTTATGAAATTTACTTCACTCGATCCAAACTCGGATGGTCAAGATGTTCATTTGATCTGTGACGGATCACCACATACTCAACCTCAATATATGCCATCCACAATAGATGGCGCTGATTTACCACTACGTTCGCATTGGTAATTTTGTTAACGAAAATAGTATGCAGCCGAAGTAACCTCGGATCGACAATGGGTTATCGGGGCAGCTACAGTTCAATTTAATTTAAACCCTTAACGAGGCTATACTAACGACTAGGACATACCAATAAATTGAGGGGGAGTAATTTACACATTAGCAACGATGCTGGTTATTTTAAAACTTTGAATGAAACATCTCCACTATAGTCTAGTTTCAAAATGTAGTTAGTCTAACGTTAAATAGATTTGCAGACAAGTTTATAGAATTTGTTTGAATGTATTATTGTAACGCTATATGTATATATGAACTGCGCAAAAATGCTTAGACATTTTAGTTCTACTTTCACTCAAATAGAACGGGTAGATGCTTGTTCATTTATTAGTTTAAATATCTAATCTAAATTAATCTCTGGAATTTAGATTAGTCCTTAACCGTGAATTTCATTGAAGAGTTTCTATCATTGCCTAAAACCAATTAGCAACATTTTATAACGTAGGGCGGTTTATCCCACGGGTAGTCTCAAAAATAGTTCAGCCTCGCTAGATGGCACTGATTTAGCCGCGTGTTCTACCAGTTTAAAATCCGAAGTAACTCGTATCCATCTGGCAATCGTTTTGGTAGACCAGGGTTTACCGCGGCAGCTGCATGATGTTAACATAAGTATAGTACACTATATTTTCATTCACTATATGCACACGATATTTAAAAAAAAGTTTTAAAATATACAAGTAATTAGGTGCTATTGATTGAAACGCCTTCACAATAATTTGAGGTACTAACAAATCTTCATAGCTTCTTAACCTCTGTTACAGCAAATGCAATTGTAGCTATGAATTCGTCGATTTTAATCTTTCCCCAATACATCTTATTCCGAGGATTAAGCTTATAAAACTCTTCTTCGCAAAATGTATTCTTAACTTAAGATACTTGGCAGACAACGTTGCAAGGGGGGGGGGGGGAGGCTAATAACAACGGTCCTCAGAATTTTAAACAGAAATCCAAGTAAAAGTTCATATTGATGTACGAAGGTGATGAAACAGTGCGAGTCTCCAAGCGTAATTTAAATATCTCAATAAAAAAAATTAAAGGAAATTCAAATTTCAACTAAACGATCATCCGTAAAACGAAAAGGGGCAAGGAAATATAGTTCAAGCCAGAATTACTATAATTAGCGATTCATTGCTTTTGCAGGCGCGTATTTCTTCGAGGATTTGAAGCAGTTTCTCAACTGAAAGGCAGTTCGAATCTGCATAAGGTTGGTTCACTATTATATTATTAATTAGCCATGTTTTAACTTGTAGCGTTCACCGAGGGGGGTACCGAATGAGTTACACAATACTTACTACAGATGCATACATATTGACGATCAAGTCAAGAGAAATGCAGGTGCAATTGATAACGGCCATCAGCAGTTAACTACAATCCTTTCACCAATAACCCATGTGTAGCTTTAGTACGATGCATTTCCAACCGACCAACCCAACAATCCTCTATGCTCGCAAACAGCAAAGGGATTGGCAACTGGCTTCTTTAGGTTCTCTACTTGCTTTCAAAATGAATTCTTCCACCATCAAAATATTTGGATGCCATAAAATAAAATATTGTTAAAATAATTTGTCGGTACCAAACAGGTTTAGTACTTTGGGGTTCACATGTTAGATATCAAACGTCGAAGTTTACTTCCAATTGAACACGATATTTAGTGAACTTAAGCGTGGAAACAATGGTAGCTAGGCTAATCTAACGCTGAGCACGATATTCAGCCAATTGACGAAAACAAAATACTTTTTAGAGTTAAAAAAAGTGAAGATGGTTGAGTACAAATTTTAACTAGATATCTGTAGCTCCCAAATCGAAAATAATTATTTTAATTGAAATAGCTTTTAACTTTAAAGTTAAGGCGATTTTTTTTTTTTAAATAAGCGAGCTAAAAAACGAAACTAGTCCATTAATAATTATCGCTGATGAATATAACAATTGAAAGAGGCCTACATTAGTTTAAGAATTTGCGACAGCAAGAAATTTAAACTACGAATCGGTTCCTTTAATTTGTTCTAGAAGGTCCAAAATATTTTAAGTGCAAACTGGTTTCAGATTGCGGCGTCCTCGAGCGTTTAGCAAAGGCTGTAATAAGCTTTGAACGCGAAAACTACTTGCCGCGGCAAAGAAAAAAAAAAGCGACCTAAAACACTCGATTTAACCACAAACTAAAACAGGATGCAAACTTTTATACGCTATTTGTAGAATTTGCACATTAGGAAGTAAGCTTACAGGGGTGCATACTATATCCAAGAATTTAACCCACAAATTTTGTATTAGGGCAATCATAATTTGACCATCCATTCCATGATGCTGGGGGAACTTTTGACGGCTGCAATTCAGTGTAACGCCATTAATTTATAATTTATTTAAAATTTTGTTCTACCATAAATAGTCCAATACACTTAAAAATATTATTTGTGAAACATTAATTTTAAAACTAATATTTAATTGCCGAACATCGAATCTATTCAAATTATGGATTCCCAAACTAAATTTTATAAATTAAATATTAACTCGAAAAAATATTTTTGCTTGCATCAATTGGCCAAATATCGTGCTCAGCGTTGGATTTAGCTTACCATTTTTTCCACGCTTAAGTACACTAAATAACGTGTTCAATTGGAAGTAAACTTTCAAGTTTGATATCCAACATGTGAACCCAAAAGTGCTAAACTGATTTGATGAAATAATTTATCGATACCATAGTTTTAAAGTCCACCAGTCAATTATTTTGGCATTTCTAGTCAACCATTTTTTGCAAACTTGAGTAAGCCGAATGTAGTTCTCGGTACATCTAAATGTACATGCATCTCAATGTACACATAAATTTTCAAAATCAACGAATATATTCATAGCATTGTTGACTAGCAAATTAGTAATATTTTAGACTGGCATCAATTCAGTACAAGGTTTAGAAATTAGGTTCATTGGTACATCTGTTGAGAAATGAGTTTCAGCAGGGTAACTTAATTAAAAACTCCATAACTCAGACGCTAGCTATGGAAAAACACCAACTAGTTTAACTTTACTATTAACAGCAATCAGTTAGTTTTAAAGTTAGACTACATTTTTGAATAATCTAGTCTCATTACAAAGGATACGCACTTAGCGACTACCCGACTTAAGGGGTCACAGGAGTCTTAAAAATGTGCAAAGAAGGTACTACAAAACATAGTTTGATCTTGCATGTCATTTTTGAACTACTCAATGTACAAGTATAATTTTTTTATATGTAATTCTACAGGATTTATTATAAAACAAGTTTTAAAATTTATGAAACTTTAGCAAAAACTAAAATAAAGGATATTAAACATGAAGCTATTTGAACACATTGTGATTAGGCTTGCGCGGCAAATTGTGAGGTCAAAATTGAAAAAATGAATAAGAAAATGACTTTATATTGTACAAATATGTACAAACAAAGACTTATACCTAAATTCTCAGCTCAGTTTTAATTAGAAATTATTTTTTAAAAAATTTAAAATCAAAATTTTAAATTTTTTTTTTTTTTTAGAAAAAAGTTCTTAAAATAATTTCTAATTAAAATTGAGCTGAGAATTTAGATATAAGTCCTAGTTTGTACATATTTGTACAATATAAAGTCATTTTCTTGGTCATTTGTTCAATTTTGACCTCACAATTTGCCGCGCAAGCCTAATCACAGTGTGTTCAAGTACCTTCATGTTTAATCTCATTTATTTTAGTTTTGGCTAAAGTTTCATAAATTTTAAAATTTGTTTTATAATAAATAAATCTTGTAGAATTACATATAAAAAAATTATACTCATTTATTGAGTAGTTAAAAAATTACAAGAGAGATCAAACTATGCTATGTAGTATCTTCTTTGCACATTTTAAGACTCCTGTGACCCCTTAAAGCTGTTCAATAATTTTGATTGCATAAGTACACGAGCCCATCTAGCTTGCGAGCACCGCATTCAGTTCGCATACTAATTTGAGTTAGTTTAGATTATCGTCGCACTAGAGCTACACGATGGTTGGTGATGGGTGAATTTAGAGCCATGGTCAAGTAACGAGTCAAAACATGTCACAAAGCTTCTGATTTAGTCCCCACTGGAACTTCTAACTTCTTAACGAGTTAGCTGTGAGCATTTATAACGGAAATTGAATCGGAGCCCACGAATTTAAAAAGGCAGAACAAAAATCGTAAATTACCCGTTGTGTTAATACCAGTGTCAAAATTATGAGGTTAGTTTCAGAGCCTTATTAGATTGTTTGAGTTAACGCTATATATCTACAAGATTGTTATAGTCATTTTGGCACTTGAACACCTAGCACTCCCTTTCACCAGCTTAAGGTCAATTGACTAATTGGACTGCATCACGCCGTGCATTAAAATGTCCTGTGTATAATTGGTGAAAGCAAATTTAGCACGATATTGCCGGACTGGCCAAATCAGTGGATTCTTATGGAACTTGGACGTCGGCAATACTAATAGACTGAACTGTAAATCGTTAATCATGTTACCATTATATATTTTATCAAAATATTAAAATAAATTTTTAATCATTTAAATACCTAGTTCCTGGTAACCACCTCTCCTTGAAGAATTTATTCACCGTTTAGTCGCCAAACTTTTATTCCCTACCCATAGAGCATCCAAAACAATCTCTGATCGAGCTTTCAAACACCGAGTAGAATTAAGGCGTTAAAATAATCAATAAATTTAAGAAAAAGGCACTGCATTAACTCGTACAAGGGTAATTCTACAGATAGACAAAAATTAACTACTTTTTAAAAGTAACAAAATTAGGCATTTGTCTGCTACTCGAACTTTTATAGAACATAGTTAATTTATCACCTTGAATATTAAAGCAAGAAAAATTACATTTCATTTTTACTGTGTACTTAATATATTTGGACACAACTTTCAGATCATCCTCAAACACTTAATTTTAAAAAAAAAATATATACTCTGGTTTCGATTGCATTTAAAAGCTCATAACACTTTAACGAAGTTAATTTTTCATTATTTTTTAACACTTTTAGCAGCTACAAGAAATTTAGTTTTAAAAGATGAAAGATCTTTCGAACACGACGTTATTTCGATTTAACAGTTTCCAGCTTACAGAAAAGCAAATTACTTGGCTAAATTTAGTAATTGGTTGTAACCACTTGCTTTTACATGCAATCGATTTTAACGGTCCCAGAAATATTAACCCTAGTACGATTAGTTATTCACATATTCGCCGATATTATCCGTTAGGATTATAACTTTTAAGACTAGTTAGTAACGTGATCTACCGTAGCACCCGAAATGCAGGATTTCAATAAGCAATTTGTCTGCTGCTTGCCGTACGCGCAAAAATTAATATTTTTAGCCCAAAATGTCAAACTGCGTTAAAACCTTTAGAGTTGGCTAGAAGTCATCTTGATCAACCGATTTTTATAGCGTTAATACAGAAAACCTTTTAAACTTGTGGGGGACGGACATCTGCAATTGTATTGATATTTTTCTACTGTCACCTAATAAAAATAATTACAAAGATCTGGTTATTTAATACTAGAAGGAAAGGGAGACCAAGAGAGATTTAAATTAACATCGAAAAAGACTTGGTTCAAATGAAGATTGAAAATTAGAAAAGTTTGGCTTTGATGTGGGACAGTATTTATACAGGAATCAACTGTCAGCAACTCCAACAGGAAGGGACTATCGTCCCAAGTTGATTTCGCCATCTTTTGCGACTTCGTATTCCATGTTTGGACTCTATTCCCTCTACGTCTTATTTTCAGTTCTCGATCAGGGAGAGGGCACACGGGCCCTGTACGTGATCTCTCACTTAGGTAACCCTCCATCCAAGGACGAGGGGCTATTCCCATCCGAGAGGCAGCCGACAATCCTAGAGCCGTCGCACAGTTGGCTCGACACAGTCGAGGCAGGTCGTGTTCGTTGGAGGGAAGATCGCCATTTGCCTCCCTTCCGGGAATAGGATGCCGAGTGAGTTTGCGGAGTTCGCCACGAGCACGGCTACTCTACGCGGAAAACCACTCAAGGCATCGCAACGTGTTCAAGATACCCAAGGAGAGGAGCTACTCCCGACCAGAGTCATTCAACGCATCTAAGCTTCCACCCGGAAGAGGGCACTCGGGCCCTGTAGGTAATCTCTAACAAGGTGTACTAAAAGACCCTCCATCCAAAGACGAAGGGCTACTCCCATCCGAGAGGCAGCCGACAATCCTAGAGCCGTCGCACAGTTGGCTCGACACAGTCGAGGCAGGTCGTGTTCGTTGGAGGGAAGATTGCCATTTGCCTCCCTTCCGGGAATAGGATGCCGAGTGAGTTTGCGGAGTTCGCCACGAGCACGGCTACTCTACGCGGAAAACTACTCAAGGCATCGCAACGTGTTCAAGACACCTTAAGGCCCAAAGTCTAATCTTCCACCCGGAAGAGGGCACACCGGCCCTGTTCGTAAAGACTTTGGTTAGTTTGTCGATTCAGATCAAGATTTTGCATGCTTTCAAAGGGAACTTTCAAAGGGAATAGCACTCCTGCGCTTTGCTTGTATGCCTATCCCCCGGTCAGAAGATTGGGCAGGAGTTTGCTGACAGTAAGGACCGTATAAATGTTTTTTTCGGCCTTCCATTTCTAGTCACTTTTAAACTTTCTGCCCGTTAATTAAAAGCTAAAAAACTGAAACAACCATTTACAATTTTGGTTTGGTTAGGTTTGAATTATCGTCGCACTAGAGCTACACGAGGGCTATTGGCGACGGGCGTCGTATTTTAGAACCACAGTCAGGTGACGAGCCAACACCTGAATAGGCACCCAACGCAACCCGTTAAGGGCGACATCGTACGCAGAGTTAGGACTTTGAAGGATATTTAACGTGCACTCCCTTACACGGGGTATTATTCGTCGGACATTTTTGGCTGCACGGGCCGTTTATAGGTCGGCAGATATTTTGGCGATGCCCGGACCCGAACCTGGGACCTTCCGCATGCTAAGCGAGTGCTTAACCGACTGGGCTCCCCAGCCCCATTTACAATTTTGGAAATCCTAATTGCATAAATCTGAATTAATAGGCCAATAAAGTACAGCATTGAAAGTTCGGCTTGGTTGAAAAAGCATCGCACTAGAGCTATATGAAGGCTGCTTTCGACTACCGATTTCAATTTTGAACCACGATCAAGCTTGGAAGAACAAGATTTGGAACCCGACTCCCGCAATGCAAATTCCGCATTTCAATTAACTTGTCGGCGTTTTCCCACTCAGTAGCAATGAAGATTCGTACGAAGTAAAAATTTTAGTAATTCCGATTAGCGTTACCGTTTTAAATAACATAATAAAACTACCTCGCACATAGAGGGCATCAGATAACCTTGAATCTTTGACATCCGACGTCTCGCTGACGATGAACCGACGTCTCTGTTGGTTGACGAACGTTCTAGGAAGTCCTAATGGGCATGCGTTGCTGAAGAATGAAGGAACCCTAAATATAAAAAAAATCTTTATTCAGCAAGCCTTGTTATTATGAGCATAACTGCATTTCTTTCAAACAAAAAAATTACTAAGCCTTACCCGTCATGAAGCATGCATTTTCAACGCTGGAGTTCACTTTTCTCGCTCTGCAGAAGATGAAGCCAGCAATCTAATCTATAAATTGTTTTAAACAACCATTAGTTAAGTCACCATCTAAACGATTATTCTAGCATTCGAGATGCATAAGTATTTTAAATAGTTTTTAAATTAAGAAAATCATTTTTAAATCAACTTTGTTAGCTGGATTAAGTCTTTGTCTTGAAGAAAAAGACTAGTAAGTGAGCGTGTTATTACCCTGTAAAAAAACAGCCGGTGAGTAACTGAACTACAAAATTTACGCTACTCATTTAATAGTAATTATTGCAATTAACTCTTTAACTCTCAAAACGGCCTTGCTAGTAAAGATTCGATAATGCTATTCCTATAACAAGTTCCGCTGCAACAAAGTGCTTACATAGCAAAAAGTTTAATACTGAGTGTTAAAATAAGAATTTTTTTAAAAAAAAAAAAGATGAGCATAAGTTGAGATTTTAGGCTTTTCACCGAATTCTAGCACGATACTTTCATATATACTCTTAAAACGAACGAGCGATTTTAACTCAGTCTGATTGATTTCCACTCCTCCAATCTGGAAAATGCACTTCTTTAGAGTGGATCCTTTGTGTTAAACCTCCGACAGGATCACTCCAAACGAATGATTTTAACTCAGTCTGAGATAATATTCACTCCTTTTCAGTGTCGAAAATGCACTTCAACTGGAGTAGAATTCACTCTTGTTTTAAGAGTGTAAACACGTCAATGCCTGCCAGGTTTTCTAGCAATACACGCAATTTTCAAAAAATTTAATTTTAAAATGCATGCCATGGAACGGGTCACTTAATTATCTTTTATAGAAATAAAAGTTAAAAAGAAAATAAGTTTTATTTTGAGTGCTTAAAAAACATTGAAAAGGCAAATACTGCTGGATAAACTTACCGGAGTGAACAAATGACAATTGAAGGCTTTCAACAGACGTTGTTATTCAATTTGCTGTACACTTGAAGTGACGAAGTAAGATCTCGGAACGCGGAGGAAGTTTACGGGTACAAATAGTTAAGGTTGTGGAAGCAAGACAGCCAATCTGCAATACAAAATGCAAAATAAACATAATAAAGTAACTTAGTAAAACGCATTTAATTTAAATTTCTAGGCTGCCAATACGATTTGTTTTTATTCCATTTATAGTTTCTTGGTTGATATTAATAAAGTTATTAAAATAGTTACTACAAAAAAACTTAATTTAGAACGAATCATGATTTGGTATAGTAAATAGTTAATCCCTATAGAAACCAATAATTGCAACAGTTTAAATGGGAGAAATTACTTTAAAGTTATTAATATCAAGCAAAATATCCAATTAAAATTGACACTTAAAGTCAAGTTCTTTTAAAGTTAAGACAGTTTTTTTTAGTTCTTACAGCTCGTCTAAAAAATAAGTTTAAGGAACAACAAAGTTTGGTTTGAATTATCGTCGCACTAAAGCTACACGAGGGCTGTTGGCGACGAGCATCGCATTTTAGAACCCTAGTCGAGTGACGAGCCGACACCTGAATAGGCACCCAACGCAACCATTAAACAACGATGGACAAACAATATTTCGAATTGAACACTTACCGAAGCTGTACCCCCGACAGGAGCTTAATGACTTTCAAACAAAGTCAAGCTATGCAGCTATTGAATACTCCAGAAATGCATATAACGTCGCTGCGGTAGGAGTTAAAAATCGCTGCAAGCCTGTAATAAATGAAAAGCCTGAATATTGCGAAGCAGTTCTGTAGATATATTAATTTGTATTAATCACTATAAAAGATCTCGCATTGAAAGGCGGTGCCGCAAATTATATATGCTTGAACAAAACCATTAACTTGCGAATAAATTTGAATATAGTGCATTTTTTTATAGAAGTTTCAAGCAAGTCAAACTTATAATAATTTTTTTAGTTATAACCTCTTAAGACCCGAGCAAATTACTGCAAGTATATTCTTAATCTAAACATACTTTTTATGCAAATATATGCCACAAGTATGCTTTTCAAAGAATTTTTTATTATTATTTTATTTAATAGCCACTTATGGATACGCCTTAAACTTTGAAAGACAAATTTTTGTGCTATAAATGCAACAAAAAAGGCCGTATCACTTATTTGTAGTCAAGATTATTTTAATCTTGTTTTTAATGCAAAATGCCTTCGAAATTAACTACCAAGACTTTTGAAAATAATTTAAAATATTTTTTAAGAACTCTAATATCGTATTGAACCTCTTTTAACTTCATTTTTTATAGAAATAAATGACTGGCACCTGTAATCAAAGGCTGAAAACTTCTTTCGGACCACGTCAATTTCGGAACAAATTAACATGTTAATTGTTTGTTGGTAGGTTTAAAAGATGTTCATAAATGGGGACGCCAGGTCGTAAGAGGATAAATTCCCCGAAGAATCTCATTCACAAAAATATCGGAAACAAATACTGCTTTACAAACTTACCAGAGTAAACAAGTCACAATTGAAGGCATATTCAGCATTCGTAGTTATCACTTGAATCGTGCGCTTGACTGAAGGGACATAGTGTCATACAGCGGTGGAATTTCACTACGGGTACACATTCGGCTGTTACAGCGTTGCGGAAGTAAAGCGCCTAATCTGCAATACAAAATGCAATATTATCGTAATTAATAGTTACTCTAAATTTTATGGTCGGTAAAACTTAGGTTGAATGGGTTAATAGTAAATCGTTAGTCTTGCATAGAAACTTGTCATTGCAATAGTTGCTTTAATAGTAGACTAAACGTAGTGTTATTTTTCGTAATCGCAATCAAAATATAGGTTAAAAAATGACACTTTAAAAGAACAGGATCTTTTCCAGCTCTTAAATTAAAAAATGGTTTAGATTCTTACAGACCGCCTGAAAAATGTTTGTTCAAGAAACAAGGCACAACATCTGTAATTAAAAACTCAACGTAGTCGGACTCGCTGATGGGTAACAGCTTGCTCAATGACTTTCACAAAGTCTGACTAAATTGCGAATAGAGACAAATTTATGCGTGGCAGTTACTCAGACTCAAGGAGAAAACTCCTGTAGACTTGTTTTTGTATAGCTTCTTTCATAGAGAATTTATTATAGCCTACTTACATGTCACTTAAATAGTCAACTAATATGTTTATCGAATGACAAGAGTATGTAATAGCAACTGTCACCTAGACCGCTTCTACACAAAAAAAATCCCCTAAAACGCAGCATCCAATAGTGATTCAAGCTTTTGAAGGCTTATATTCTTTTCAAACTAAATTCCAATACTTATTCAACGGGAAGTTCCTCGACACACAATAGACGTACGGACAAAAAGTATGTCCCGAGATCATATCAAACAAGAATTTTTACGATCCGACGGATACAGATTTTGGAAAGTACGGATGGAGGAGCAGACAGACGGACATGGTCAGCATGTCAATAGCTACTTTTTAATTTTATTTTATAATTCATTCGAATTAAATAAAAGTCAAGTAGGCTATACGAATACGATATAAACGAAACAAGTATAGAACTTCAAACGACGAATTACCTTAGATGCTGAAGAAACTAATCTTGAAAGACCGATTAGTTATCAAATAAACCAGTCTCACACAATGAACTCTAAGCAACAAGTTCTAAAAGGAGGAATTGGATAACGGTGCTCATATAAATACTTTTATTTCCGGAAAGCCGCACACACCCCCTTACTATCATTGGTTGTCTAAAGAAGCGTGGCGTAGTATTTCAAACCGGATTTGCATAATTTCGAAAAGTATTTCCATTCCCGACAATACTATAAGGAACCCTGGTGGCCTATAGTGGACTTGATCGCAGCCAGTTAAGGGGTCTAAGGAGTCTTAAAAATGTGCAAAGATGGAACTACAAAGCATAGTTTGATCTTTCATGTAATTTTTTAACTACTCAATATACAAGCATAATTTTTTTATATGTAATTCTACAAGATTTATTTAATATGAAACAAATTTTAAAATTTATGAAACTTTAACCAAAACTAAAATAAATGATATTAAACATAAAGCTATTTGAACACATTGTGATTAGGCTTGCGCGGTAAATTGTGAGGTCAAAATTGAAGACATGACCGAGAAAATGACTTTATATTGTACAAATATGTACAAACTAGAACTTATACCTAAATTCTCAGCTCAATTTTAATTAGAAATAATTTTTAAAATTTTTTTAAATCAAAATTCAAAAATTTTATAAATTTTTTTAGAAAAAAGTTCTTAAAATAAATTCTAATTAAAATTGAGCTGAGAATTTAGGTATAAGTCTTTGTTTGTACATATTTGTACAATATAAAGTCATTTTCTTGGTCATGTCTTCAATTTTGACCTCACAATTTGCCGCGCAAGCCTAATCACAATGTGTTCAAATAGCTTTATGTTTCATATCATTTATTTTAGTTTTGGCTAAAGTTTCATAAATTTTAAAATTTGTTTCATATTAAATAAATCTTGTAGAATTACATATAAAAAAATTATACTTGTATATTGAGTAGTTAAAAAATTACATGAAAGATCAAACTATGCTTTGTAGTTCCTTCTTTGCACATTTTTAAGACTCCTTAGACCCCTTAAGCTTAGGGTCTGCGCACTTTACCGTGTGTGGGCTCGATTCTCGCTTTCGCCCTGGGTGTACCTTCTCTCTCTCTCTGTCAATTAAATCTCTGTTTTACTTGACGAAGGCTTGTAAGCGGGTCTATGGTCAAGCACATAAACCGGAATATATAAGTGCCAACCAAATAACATTTGCTTTTTCTTTTTGGTTGCGTGTGGACTATACTAGAGCAACACATGAGAGCACTGACTATAGGATGTATTGTTGTTAGTTTGGCAAGGTTAAATCACCATCCATGGAATGAAGAGCAAACTCTGCAATTTTTCCCTTTTGGGGATTTTAGCCCAGGTAGAACCGGAATTACAGGGATCATTGGAGGTTTCACAAACGGTTCAATGGAGGAGTGTTTGATGTTTTATGCCATTTTTTGTATACAAACTATCATTTGGGTTATAAAAATTGCTCGACCACTTTTTCCCCAAATGGAAAGTTTGTCATTCCACGGATTCGATGGCTCATGTAAACGTGCCTAGCTAGAATTAACTAAAGAGTTCTCTAATAGGGTAGAGGAACGACTCGTACTGAGCTGCCACGGTTCACTGCGGAGCGGGAATAGAGAGGCAAAAGAGCTAGTTTCGGTTTAGAGGCCATTTGGAATTATTTCGTTTTTACATTTAATTGGCTTTTAAATTTTACAAAATGCAGCAGTCGATTTGAAATTTTGATACTGCGAAAGGAAGTAAACCCAGGGCAAGAGTGGGAATCGAACCTGCACTTGTTACAGTCTTGATTATAGTCCGCACGATTACAACGCTGGCCTCGCTTCCCCCACCACCTCTTATGGTTTTCAGGAAACGACATGAGGGTCGTCGTCTAACTATGCGTCGTGACTGACTAAAGCGCATTGACTGTTTTTCTAACGTACAACGACCATAGCCAATAGCCCTCGTGTAGCTCTAGTGCGAAGATATTTCAAACTAACTCAACTCAAACCCGAGTAGTGGAAGGAAAAAAAAGATCACCTCACGCCCCTCAGCCTCACGTACAATGTCACTAAGTTCTGTTGGGTATCCGCTCAGGTGTCGATCTCGTCACATGACCAAGCTCCTAACTTACGAGGCATGCATTGGCTATGTAGGAATGTAAGATGCAAACTCAACAAATACTACGAATTATGGCTGATCAAGCTCACAAGCCGGAATATAAATACACCTACCCTAACTACGAATTATGTATGTTATAAGGTACCTCGAGCGCAGCAGTATACCAGCTATACCAGCCAACTTGACATTTGTGGTGGTGATATCTATTGCCCATGCTTTTTATTAAAGACCATGCTTAAAAAATTGCAACCTAGTGGCTTCTTTTGACATCCAAAACTAAGGCAAAAAATTCTTATTAAGAATTTGATGCTAAACATGTTTCTTGCTTTCGTTTCTTTTCTTTTTCTAGCTCCAGGGTATTGTCGTAATGCATTATTAAACAATCAATTATCAATCAATCATTTACTAAGCCATTATTAACCCTCTTTAACTATAGCCTTTATTTAATATGTCTTCATTCGTCTGAGATTTAAAAAAAAAACATTTAAAGTTTTATTTACGGTGATGTCCAGTTCTGTAAAACTAGTTTTTTTATGCATGCAGTTTTGTTGCAGTAGAAACTCCATCCAGGGTGAAATAAATTTCGTACTTGTAAGGCAAAAGATTTTGTGTTGGGATGGCAAGTGTCTGCAAGGTTATTTGCGTGTCTCCCTACAAAATATGTAATAAATTTATACATTTTTAGTAACTTTATGAAAAATAATAAGACTAAATAAGTTTTGATTGAAATTTTATTAATCTAATACTTCAGTCTCAATAATTCTTTCATTTTCTGTTAAACCAGTATCTTTATACTTGTACATATGCAAAGGAAATTGCGTGCTGGTTGAAATTAACCTCATGTTTATTCGTTAGGCCAATAACTTTGTGTTGCCTCCCTGGTGGTGCAATCGTTCGGATGCTAGTCTTTGAAGCTGCCGGGGTCAGGTTCGAATCCCGGTCAGGCATGGATGTTTGTGTCTGTCAATAAATGTGTTTATTTGTGTTTGCGTTGTCCTTCCTTTGTGTGTCTCTTGTGCTTGTAAAAAAAACTCTTTCTGTGTCTGTCCCACATGACGAAAGCTTATAAGCGGTTCTCTGAACAAGCACACAAGTTTTAATATTTATGTACCTACCATACCATACCATACTTTGTGTCAAAGTAAATATAGGTAGCAAATCTTTGGCAGAGATTCTTTTTAACGATTACAATAGGCACATTAATTTCTATTGATCAGTTTTTTAACCCTTTCAGTTCCAGTGATGCCATTTGGCATCATCACTTTCAATATTTTTTTTTAAATGTTTATGTCCCGTTATGACATCCAAACACACATCATTCGATTCTTCACACTTTGTTCTATCAGACAAAATTTTACTTTAATCTCAATAGAAGTCAGAACTACTATTTTTTTTATTTAGAAAATAGTCAACAAGCGTTTCTCCTGATTTTTGATAAGTTCACTTCAGTTCCACATATTTAAAGCACAATTTAAACTATTTCGGTTGAAATAATTACTAATTTTTTTTAATAAAATGGTCAGATACCTTAACCCTTTCAGTCCCAGTGATGCCATTTGGCATCATCACTTTCAATATTTTTTTCAATATGCACTTTATATATTGGAAAAAACTACTCAGGTTCAAATGTAATTGAAAAATTTCTATCAACAGCTATTTGTAAGCATTGACTGGATGTTTCTGCTTCCCTTACGTCTGTATTTTCGATTTTAAGTCGTCGAAACATTATTGAAAAATAGCTTTTTAACAAAAAAAATCTATAAATTGAAGTTTTCTCAAAAAGCCACAAATTAAATCTATTTATCTACGAATCCTTTAAGTTTGTTTATTTATTTGTTAGAATAATTGAATATGGAAGAATGGACAGACTCGTGAAAACCTTAGCGAAATGACAACCTGCGTTCACCTAGGTCATTGGCTCTTTGTACGCAGTGGGGATCATACTATTTTAATAGAGAGTACTAAATTGTCAAAAGTGGTAAAAGGAAGAGTTAACCAAATTTACTACCAGTGACTCTTCTTTACGCGGCCCAGTGACACAGTGGTATGTTTGGGAACTAAACACTGGGGTCCCTCATGTGGCTGACCGCATAACCGTTACGTATGTCTAGCACCCCGGACCCTTTGCCATGAAAGCTGAATTGGACACGGCAGGCCTTTGCCCAGTAATGGGCTGTTGCCCCGAGGAGTTTAGTTTAGTTAGACTCTTTTTTACGCAGTGATAAAAAACGATATTGAGTAACCATAAAATAGTAAAAGTACACTTTTGATAAAACGCCAAAATAAATCAAACTTTGGAGAATTTTTTTTTATTTCATGTCTCTTACACACATGAAGAATTTGCTGATGATATTGAGTGAAAGATCCTTGACTTGAGGATGTAGAGACAAGTCCAAATAATAAGAAAACTCTGCACTCAGTTTTTTATCCTCAGAGTGGAACGGGGAAGATTCTTTGCAAGTACCATCCAACCAACGAATTAACCTCCTTGTGCTGCGAAAAGTTAAAAAAAAAATCTTTAAAAAAATGAAAAAAAATCATGCATTAGAGGGTTAATTTAGAAGACGAAACGCTTTATAAGCTGTTCTAAATGACGTTTACTGCTAATATATTTCTAATTAGGAAATATATTAGCAGTAACTGTCATTGAGAACCGCTTATAAAGCGTTTCGTCTTCTAAATTAACCCTCTAATGCACGATTTTTTTTAAAAAATATAAATGTATCTTTAATACTCATACATTAAGGGGAAAATACTGACAAAAAATTAACTTGATTAGAATTTAAATAATTTCAATTTTTAAATTTTTTCCCATGTGACAAAAACCAACTAAAGAATTCCAATTTTGATAATAATGACTAGAAAACTACTAAATATATTTTAAAATAACTTTCTTTAACTAGAATTAATTTTCCAAAACAATTTATTTGTATTTAGTACTAGTATTATTATACTTTGAATACTGTCAAAAACATAATTTCACAACAGTTAATAACATCACTTTTTAATTTCGAATAATATTTTACTACTGAAATCTATAAGGGTTATTAGTAATAAAACTACAGTGGAATGTAATAGATTAAAAAAAAACACAAATTTGTCGAGAGGGAGCTCTACTTTAATATAACAAAGTGGATTATTTTACTTGTTGCCAAACGATAACTATGCTGTAGGTGTAGAGGGTTAAAAGACGTTTTAGTTTTTTTAATTAGAAAGAAATAAAAATTGGGAAGAAGGTTTTGACATTATGTAGATTTTTGTCCATCCGTCTGTCTGTAACTTCTTTCCAAATTCGTTTCTATTCTGATAATAAAAATTCTGATTTTCTTAGAAAGGTATGGCATTATGAACAAATATGACATGCTTTATGTAAATCTGTCTATATGATTTTCTGCCGTCTGCATTTTGTAAAACTGCCTAAAACTGTCTATATATTAACGCACTAGTTTTCAAAAATAGTTATATGGAATTTAAGTCTGTTCTAAAGTACAATTGATGTGTGAAACTTATTATCTGTGTGATAATTTGTCTAAGCAGATAACACATTAAAACCAAGAAACTTCCTAATTATATCCTTTACAAAGTGTACGTTTGAAATATCTGACGTGTGACGTTAAAACATTATGTTATCCCAAAGGTAAAATTTAATCTCCATAAAATCTGCAACAAAATCAATTCAATAAATCTTTGAAAATAAAAAATATATTGTAATTCAACTTGGAACAAATTTTATACATTTCAAACGGAACTTTTTCTACCTTCATATACTTTTTACCATTGAAAACGTTTAGTAAGTAAGGAATACTTGTCCAAAATACAGGGTGTCTGTAAAACATCCGAGTTTCAAATTAATAGTATCAGCTGTAATCTCGTTCGACAGTTGTGGTTAAAGGTGACGAATAAAGAATAACTCCAACAGAGTTCCACCCCTACACCACGATTTACCAACCTTGAAAGGAAGAATTGCATAGGCTGTTGCTTCCATTACTCCGGACTTACTGCAGACAGTATGGGAAGAATTGCACTTTCGTTTGGATGTGTGCCGTATCACTAAAGGCGCACACATTGAGCACTTATAGGAAAAACTAGGTTAATTTTCCTTCAATTTCATGTATGATTTGTTATATTTAGTACAAAATAAACTCCTGTAATAAACCATTAAAACTCGGACATTCTCTTACGGACACCCTGTATGTAATTATTTAACACTTCTTACCTTTCTAAGGCGTTTTTTAGGAATCTCACAAACACCAATTTGATTTGATCAGTGGAAGATGCAATGAGTTCGTCTGTTGATTTGAAGGCAGTTTCGGCATAAGGTATAATGATGTGATCCATTACTTCTACGTGGAAATATTCGAGGTTTGAAAGCATCATCTGAAAGCGAGTAAGGTTAGGTTAGGTTTGAATTATCGTCGCACTAGAGCTACACGAGGGCTATTGGCGACGGGCGTCGAATTTTAGAACCACAGTCAGGTGACGAGCCAACACCTGAATAGGCACCCAACGCAACCGTTAAGGACGACATCGTACGCAGCGTTAGGACTTTGAAGGATATTTAACGTGCACTCCCTTACACGAGGTATTATTCGTCGGACATTTTTGGCTGCACGGGCCGTTTATAGGTCGGCAGCTATTTTGGCGATGCCCGGACCCGAACCTGGGACCTTCCGCATGCTAAGCGCTGAAAGCGAGTAAAATATTAAAGTAAAGCTTGATTAGGGCAACAAAAATAAATTTAATCTTCACGCTTATATGAAAATCTATAAATCCCAAAACAGTACAATATATTTTAACTGGGGGGTAGGTACATATATATTCCAGCTTGTGTGCATGATCAGAGACCCGCTTATAAAGCCTTCGTCAAGTAAGACGGACATAGAAAGAATTTTTACTGTCGCAGAGAAAGGAATATACACCCAGGGCGATCCCGCACCCGTTACAGTGCACAGACTGCTAGCGTAATGGTCCAAACCACTCGACCGTCCGGGACCCATTTTTAACTTGAATAATTTTAACTTTTTTAAACAATATTTTGAGCCACGTCTAAGTTAGTGGGTCTCCTGATCAAGCACACAAACCGGAAAATACATGTAAAAACCTACCTAGCAATCTATGGTTGAGCCTACCTATGGTTGAAGAAGTCCAATCTAACCTAGTGTAGATTGGGACCAGTGAGTGAACAGACCCCAGTGAATGAACATTTGGTAAATATAATTAAAAAATAAGGATTGAAAATCATTCCACAAGATGGATTGGCAACACTGACTTCCTCCCATGTAGTAGGAAGCTATCTGACATATGGTTGGTTGTCCTGGTCATTATGTCCTAGTGTTCATTCACTGGCGAACGCAGCGCCTTAAACGTTCATTCACTGGCGAACGCAGCGCCTTAAACATTCATTCACTGGTTATAGTCTACCCCAACACAAAAGCAAAAATCAATGCCACTACATAGTTCCCCAACTTTCTTAGCTAAGTCAGAGAGGCTTTGTTTACAGAAGGCATTGGTTAAGCTGACCTGTATAAGTGCCTTCAGAACCCTCGCTTCGCATGCTCTGTAGTAGTCTCGCATCTGGGCAGCCTCGCCGGTTGAAGTCTTGCATGTGATCGATTCCAGCTTCACCAGAAGCGGCCCCAGCGACCTGTAGATGCTAACCAAGGTGGATATCTTCCGCTCGATGTGTATCTCAGCATCACCGAAGAAATCCTGATTAAAATATTAAGGAATGTAGGAAATGGTTAAACATCAGTACTTTTGTTTGTAAATTTCCCTACTAAAAATGGTCAGTAGAGATCAATAGAAATTTTTTATGTGGAAATGGCCTACGGGTACCAATAGAAATCTTTATTGATATCTATACAAATCTCTATTGATCTCTATAGATATCGATACAAATCTCTACTGATCTTTATAGATATCAGTGCACGCCTATTGATGTCATTTGAGATCAGTAGCTTACTGATAATTTCTTTACTGGTGTCGGTAGAGCTCTATTGTTATCAATAAGAAATATTATCAGTAGGTTACTGATATCAATAGCTTCTACTGATAACAATAGTTAGAAGTGACATCCGTAGAAATAAGTAGACATCAATAAAGCTGCACTTATGTCAATAGATTTTTGTATTGATCTCTATGGATCATTTTTAGTAGGGTTCTGTACTTTTGTTTGTAAATTTTAGTATTTTTTGTTTGTAAATTTCAGTACTTTTGTTTGTAAATTTCACTACCTATATTTGTAAATTACGGTACTTCCTTTGTTTGTGAATTTTAGTTTTTTGTTTGTAAATTTCAGTACTTTTTGTTTGTAAATTTCAGTACTTTTGTTTCTAAATTTCAGCACTTGTGTTTGTAAATTATACTGTTAAAAATTCCATATTGGGTTGCCGCACAAAAATTGTTCCTAGTAGATGCAATGGCTGCATGGAGAAATATTTTGAAAATCATTTACGCTATTTTTCAGGATTTGGTTTCCGAAATCTAAAACTTCAGTGATATCGGATCTCTATTAGTAATTCGAAAATCTTTTGCTGTAAAAATAATTTTAGACTTGTGTACATTGTTCCAAGGATATTTTACTTTAAATTGAAATGACTTATGACAGTTAAAAACACATACACTTTGCCAATAAATTACGCACACAAAAAATATACTATCACGGATATAAAAACTGTGGTAACTTAATGATCTCCATAAACTCAATGTACAAATCTACAAACACCGAACACTGGAAAATAAAATAGGGGAAACTGTTTGAAATAAAACACGTCCAATATATAAATCTATATTTTCAATAATTACCTCACAAGTTGCTTCAAAATTTTTGACTTCCGGCCATTCCAATAGCTCGAAGCCAGATAGCAACTCTATTTTCCCGTCAATTGCTAAAAATATGTTCTTTGTTTGAGAAATTATACCCTTGAATACGTCAACAGCCTAAAAATATATAAAACAGGTTGATACTAACTATAGAGCCCATTACTAATGTTCTTGAATTGACTTTGAGGGACATATATTTTGTGTTCATGTATTCAGAATACATATATTTCATTACGGCGAAAAAAAAGGGTCATCTACAAAACAAAATCTATAAAGTTTTTGAATTTAGTTAATTGTGAAGTAGGAATATTATGAATACCCCAGTAGCATCGAATATGGGCCCAATATTGGTTACAATGTAGAGCCAATATGCTAACCCTTATTGGCCCAGCATTGGGAGGAAACATTTTGCCAATATTGGCCATTATTGGCTGCCATTATAGGACCAATATTATCCAAAAACATATAACCAATATTGACTGCTATTATTGGACCAATATTATCCGACGACTTTTTTCGAAACGGTTGGGTAGATGGAAAAATCGGCGAACACGTATCCCATTATTTTTGAGTGTGACCCCTGGGGGTTAGGGGTCAATTTTAAAAAGGAACCTCCTACTTTACAAATTCGAATTCTATGCTTCGAGCGACATCGCACGCTAACGCCGTCGGGACTTTCGACTCCACAGATTTAACGAGCACGTATATTCCAGTGTACTCGGGCACCCTGGTGAATTTTATTAGAGGAATTTTTTTACCAGCACGAATACGTCTATAGTATGGCTAGGACAAGGACAGAACCAAGAACCTTCTCGGTGTGAGGCTCGTCGCTTACACCTCTCGGCCACCGAGCATGGGCCGTTTGACTGTTTTTATTCTTCTTAATATCATCAAGGAAATAATAGCCCTCGTGTAGCTCTAGTGCGACGATAATTCAAAACCAAACCAAACCTCATCTAGGAAAAATGTGACAAACGCGAGCGCCCCCTAGGTATATGCCAACCAATATCCCCAATATTGGTCCGATCTTGGCAAATTTTAACTTTCGAAATATTGGTTTCGTATATTGGGCCAATATTGGCTGAATGTTGTAAAACTTGCTATATTTGCCCAAGATAACCAATATTGGCCAACGTCATACCAATATTGGGCCAATATTCGATGCTACTGGGGTAGAAGACACATGCTTGTAAAATATATAACAAATTTAAATTTCTAAGAATTTTAAGGAGACCCAAAAAGTTATTCAAGTTTATCGAACTGCAAGATACTGTAAAAACCTCTATATCATGAAATGATGCTTAATTAAACTCGTACAAATATAAATTTTGCAATAATAGATGTAAATACTTAGTTCCGTGTAATTGATCAGCAAAACTAAGGAAATGACAAATTAAAAAGTATGTTTCTTTTATAATAACATTGAATGTGATGATAGGAAGAGTATATTATAATTTTTTCAAAAGTACTGACAAAATATGCCGAGTGTAATTTGTTTCTTAAATAAATTACTGTTAAAATTTAAATAAACTTATAAATATGACCTGTATACATAAGAGTAGTTAAATACTAACTTGTTTTGATTTCTTCAAAAATTCGGGAAGGCGCGTTGTTTCCCATTGTATTTCATTAGTTCCAAGATCAAGAGAGCGACAGAGGTTTTCTATTGGAATTTCTAGCACAGATATCTAAAACAAGATAAAACTTATCAATATCCTGGGGAAAGTATGAAGAAACTAAAATTGACTACTATCTTGTTGCTTTCATGCACACATATATTCTGTTTCAACTTGCAGACAAGCATATCGTCACATAAGTTCCCACATATGCTATCTCATTGTTGTGCAAGGATCAGATTTACTGTACGGTAACCCTTGGCGCGATTTTTTCGAATTTGGATATCAATAATTCTTTGGGGTAATTGTCTGACTACAACAGATGATTCGAATTCTTTGACTTCGCAACGGTGACGTTTTTCGACAACCTATCTGACCGTTATTTGCTCTTTTCGCTTGGGTTTTCGGCCGACTTTTGGCACGATTTTGGAAAGTTCGCCAAGGGTTACCGTGCAGTGAATCTAATCCATTGTGCAAAGTGAGATAGCACATGTAGGAACTTAAGTGACGATATAAAAAGTATAAAAGATATGCCACTGATGTTATACATTTTGAGCAAAAAAAAAATGTGAAAATGAATTACGGTTCAAACGAAAGTTAAAAGAATTACAAACGGAATTCTTCTCCATTCCAATTACCTAAAAATATTATTTTATTTACTTCAAATTGAAAAAAAGGAAAAATATCACATCCTACAGTGCATAAATCACGGAGTTTAATTAGTAACTATGCTTAACTAAGCTTATAATAAATACCTATTTAAGTTTTTCTTAGATATTATAAAGATTAAGGGATTGTAAGACAAGAGATTAACTACATCTATAAGCTTTTGTTTAACTATGAGAGAGAGAGAGAGAGTGAATCCTATTTAATACCTCTTCTTTTTGCAAAGATGCCAGACTGTTATGAAGCTCTTTCAAAATGATTGTGAGTTCATTTCTCTGCCGAATAAAAGTCTTTTCCTGAAACAGGACGATAGAGCAGATAAATGTTTAAATAGTTTTAAATAGTTACTATTAAATATTTAAATAGTTTTAAATAGTAAATATTAAATATTTAAATAGATTTTATTAGCAAATATTTAAATAGTTTTTTAGAAATACTTAAAGAGTTTTTAATAGCAAATACTTAAAGAGTTTTTTAGAAATATTTAAATAGTTTTTAATAGCAAATATTTAAATAGTTTAAAATAGCAAATATTTAAATAGTTTTTTTAGAAATATTTAAAAGTATTTATAATCATAGGTCAAATATGCCCAGGTAATTTTGTCAAGGCTACCTTGTTGCACTTTTACTACAAATCCCTAAATCATACACCTTTTTTTTAATTTTAACAATACTGTACATAGTTTTGTTCCTAATAACGTGAACAAAACAAATGACCAATTAATATAGTATCAACTTAAGACAAAAAAAATTCTAACAAAAATTCTCTCTTCTTCTAAAAATACTTTTGGTTTCTGAAAATGTATTTCATCAAATAGTTTAAAACGTGAAAAATGCTTTGTGTTATTATCACCATGCGATCAGCTAACAGTAAAAAAAGAATTAATGCCAATTCCCCCTACTTGCAAAACTATGCTTACTTATAAAAAAGCTTTGGATCGAGCCTTGGATCCTTGGAACAAGTATCTTTATGGGTCAAATAACTGTGGTTCTCCCTAATTGTAATTTAAATTGTCTATAAAAAACTATTTTCAATTCTTACCTGCAATACCACATTTGCCACAAAGCTAGGGATTTCGTATCCCAAGTGTTCCAGTATTCTGGCTTCTACGCCAACTTCTTCCAAGTACATCGGAAAATTTACTACATATGAAACATAGGCATCTAATTTAGCTGAAAAAACCAATACATATATTTTTAGAGAGCAAGAAGTAAATTTAAAATATAAAAACAAATATGTTCTTATAAAAAAAATCTGATTTACTATCTTTAAAACTACTTATTTAGATTTATTTGCTTAAATAAATGGAAGAATGAATACAGCATTAACTCTCTGAGGGACAAGCAAATAAACTTCTTTTCACAACAATATAATAAAATTCAAAGTTTTTAAACTAAAATTTTATTTTCACTAAATTTTTAAAATTGTACTTTTGCAGAAGATGATTATAAGTGACTCCATAGTTCAAATTTTTAAATTAATAAATAAAGAAATATTAGTACGAAAAGTTTTCTGAGATATCTATGGAATTGATACATAAGTCTTCTGCAAGAACAATTTATAGAAACAAAAATATGTAGCTCAACTAATTCCAATTAGATTCTCTGATGATAGTGACTGCTTCTTCAATACACTTGTTTGAAGAAACTGGTTGAGTTTTTCAGCAGCTTCCGCTTTCCAAAAATCGTATTTGGCGTTTTGGTAAGACAGCAAGAGTTGTTCTGTCTTTTTGAAACGCTCTTGAACCTACGGTAGCAAAATAAATGCTTTATTATTATGAAATGCCTTTAACCAGTTAATATCTATAATAATAAAAGAAATAGTCTGTCTGTGTGTGTGTATGTCTGTGGATCGCAAAAGACCTACTTAGACTGCTCTAAAAAATTCGAAATTTTTAATATAGATTCCTTTTAATACCTACGTGTGCACCTGAGGCTTAGTTTTTTCATATTTGATTGTGATTTTTAATTAATATAATTAGTTTTAAAAAAAACGTCATCCACGTGGGATTGCGGGACCATAACACGGCTTGAAAAAAATGGACGGGGCGAAACGGGGGCTTGACGCCATCCTCTATTAGTTAGATTGATTGAGTTTGGCTGAGATATGCACTCGCCCGAAGGCTGCCTCATCCTCTATTAGTGTTTGCTTTTTTTAAGTGCGCATGCGCCAACACGAATTTAATTTTGTTTTGATTTTGAATGTATTTTCACAAGTAAGCATGCCTCTAAAATTAAGCAATGCTAAGTTCGTTCGGGTTCCTAATAAGGAGGGACCATACTGCTAGTTTGTTCATATATAACAAATCATATGAACAAACTATTCTTGTTATAAAGTTGAATAAGTAGTTAAAAAAATTTATAACAAAACAGAAATAAAATAATAATTTATAACAGAAAAAAATAACTTATAACTAACTATAGCGTTATAGTATAATTTGCTGAAGGTCACGTCAAGTTTATGAAATTTGAAATCTAAAAATACAACTTGCTTTATATCCAAAACAAGTTGTATCAGTTTATTATAATTTAGTCAAATATAGCATTGTTTTTAACGCAAAATGTATTTTTAATGTATAGCTGAAAAACAGGTAAGATGTTTTGAACAGCAGGGACATAGTTGTAGCTAATACAGTATCGCGCGAAAAAATCTATAAAAAAAATCGCAAACAGGAAGAAAAAATAAAAATTGCAGAACGTCATGACTTTTTTTCTGTAGTTTAAAAGACAAATTCAAGAGATTGTTAAAACAATCATGGACTGAAGAGCTTACCTCTAAGTCTTTCTTGGACATTGTGTCATTTTCAAATATTTTGGCCAAGGGTCGTGAAATGTTTAATAACAGATTTTTTGCCCACAAAATTGAAGAAGTAGCCGCTGGAATTCCTTCTAGCAATGGTGGGTTGTTTTCTTGGGCTAGGAATTTGTTTTCAGTTATTGAAATCTGAAAGCAGAAAGGATTAAGGAATATAAAACCGTGAGCTTTAAATGGATTTAGCAACTAAAATATTAATAAATATGCATAAAACATAATATTAACAAATAATGTAAAGGAAACATTTTTATTGATGGAAATTCATTATAAATGATTAAAACTAATAACTAAGTTTAGCTTTGTTAAATGTAATGAATTGGCAAAAAGACAGCCATTATAGTTCAAGAAGCACTATATTAACAAAATAAATATTACTTTTCTAGTGAAATTTCTCAATTTGGCGATTAATTGCTTTTTTCGTTCGATAAATTTTATGACAAGGGGAATAGTTTATCGCCAACTTCTACCGACTCTATTTCATTGACTTGGGCAAAATATTGAGCCCAAATATTGGTCTAGGTGAACTACTTTTTCAAAGTTACGCATGAAGTGGTAACCATCAATGTCAAATATACAGACTGCTTTTTGCAGTGGAAAATTGTTATTAACTTAAACACTTTCCCTAAATTACAAATCAAAGTTTTCTGTATAAAAAGAAGATTCTCGTAACTTCTTTTTTGGAAACTAATAATTTACTTTCAGAAAATCAATATGGCTTTAGAAAGGGTAGATCTTGTACAACTAATCTTTTAAAGTTTTATGACACTGTTACTGAAGAGATTGATAAAGGCAATATGGTTGATATTATTTACATCGATTTCCAAAAGGCTTTTGACAAAGTTCCTCATGAAGCTTTGCTATATAAGATGCGAAGATTTGGAATTGAAACAGTCGTTATCCGTTGGGTTAAAAATTGGTTGACCAATAGAAAACAAAGGGTTCACATTAATGGTAAGTACTCTGATTGGAATGAAGTAGTAAGTGGAGTGCCTCAGGGCTCTGTACTAGGGCCAATTTTATTCATTATGTTTATTGATGATATCAGCTGGGGGTTGAACAGCAAGTTAAGTATTTTTGCAGATGACTTAAAAGTGACGAGTACAGTTAATTCTGTTGAGCAAATTGAGCAATTGCAAAGTGATCTAACAAAAATTACTGAGTGGGCTGCAAGGTGGGGCATGTCGTTCAGTGTGAATAAATGCCAAACCTTGCATTTGGGCAAGAACAATGTTAATTATTCTTATGTTTTACAGGGAGAGAGTATTCAAGACAGTGAGTTTGTTAAAGATTTAGGAGTTTTTGTGAGCAATGATTTTAAAATGAGTAAACAATGTGTTGAAGCAAGTAAGAAGGCCAATCGAATGTTAGGATATATTAGAAAAAGTATCACTTCTAAATCTAAAGAGATTATTTTGCCATTGTATAGGGGATTGGTAAGGCCACATCTGGAGTATGCTGTTCAGTTTTGGTCCCCCTTTCTCAGAAAAGATATTGAAATGCTTGAAAAGGTTCAACATAGGGCTACAAAAATGATTAAGGGTTTATCGGGTATTGATTATGGTAATAGATTAAGATCGTTAAACATGTATTCCCTGGAAAATAGGAGATCAAGGGGTGATTTAATTCAGTTGTTCAAGTTCATTAAACAGGGAGACATGGAGGGCTTAGGTTTTACCTTAAATAGCCGGACCAGGGGGCATGGACAGAAATTGAATAAATCATGCTTTAGAAGGGAGGTTAGAAAACATTATTTTTACAATAGAGTCGTCAATGAGTGGAATGCTTTACCAGAATATGTTGTGCATTCGAAGAGAGTGGAAGATTTTAAGAAGAATCTCGATAACTATTGGAAACTGGTAAGGAATTAGATATATTTTGGACCAACCTTGCTGGGCCTCTGGCCTGTTGTTGGTCGACAATTTTTGTATTTGTATTTGTATTTGTATTTGTAACCTCGCTTATGTTCCGAACCCATGATACATTTTTTACTTGCATTGCACATTTTTTACTTGCGTGCATTATAAATGAATAAAACTAATAACTATAAGTTTAGCTTTGCTAAATGTGTGGCGGCTACCGCACACACAAGCTCAATATACCATCAACAACTAGGTGGCGCTGATTAACCGCCCATGTTCCTACCAGTTTTCCAGATAACAACGTTTATAGTAGTATATAAACCGAGGTAACTCATCTCCACCTTGAGGATCCTTTTGATAGACAATGGGTTATTGCGGCCGCTACAAATGTAATGAATTGGCATGAAGACAGCTATTATGGTTTACGAAGCAGATTAGCGAAATAAGTAGCCTACTAATGTTGTGTTTGATGCTAAAACCAAGGCCTAAAACTAATTTTGCCCCTCAACGTGGAGGGCAAACTACTAAGCATACATTGTTCAAGGTTACCAACCTCTTTGATGAACTGCCTGAGCATGTCCGTTCTGCTGTTGTCTATGAACTCCTTGATGCTTGGCGACACATCTTCCTCGTCGAAACTCCTCGCCAGGATGTAGGCGTTGTCCCAACTGAGACTCTCTTTGAACAGCGAGCCCAGGTAGTCTTTGAGCTCGTCGTCGAAAGTTGAGACGTCGCGCATGAAGACGAACACTATCCGGTCCCAGTCCGGCTTGCTCTCGCGGTCGAAGATGTCGAACTCAGACTGGTAGAGAAAGAAGTCTTTTATCAAGGAGGTATGAAAAGGAGAGCAAATTAACACTTTGCTAAATTAATTGAATATTGGTTAGGTTATTTTTGAATTATCGTCCCACAAGAGCTACAAGAGGACTATTGGTGACGGGCGTCGTATTTTAGAATCACAGTCAAGTGACGAGCCGACATCTGAATAGGCACCCAACGCAACCGTTAAGGGCGACATCGTAAGTTGCGTTAGGACCTTGAAGGATATTTAACGTGTACTCTCTTACACGGGGTATTATTTGTCAGACATTTTTGGCTGCAAGGGCCGTTAATAGGTCGGCAGTTATTTTGGCCATGCCCGGACCCGAACATGGGACTATTCGCATGCTAACCGAGTGCCTAACCGACTGGGCTCCCCAGTCCTCTCATTGAATATTGACTTGCACTAACAAATACTCAAGAGAAGTTGCAATTTCAATAATAAATGTTTCCTATTTTTTTCATTGCCAAATGCAATTTAGAGCCATTTAAGCCAATAGAATGGAATGATGGTGTTGGAATTTATTTGAAAATGCAGATGTAGGCGTTGTCCCAACTAAGTATTTCTTTGAACAGCGAACCCAAGTAGTCTTTGAGCTAATCTTCGAAAATTAGGATGTCACGTATGAAGACAAATACTATCCTTTCCCAGTCCTGCTTGCTCTCGCGGTAGAAGATGTCGAACTCGGACTGTGGAGAGCATAAGAATCCTTTACAAACTCCTTCACTAATAGGATGTACACACGTACGTCCCTTCAATTTGATTATCAACGAACAGGATATACACTGCGTACATTGTCCACTCTACAGTTAACAGATTCAGCAACAGGTTTGTTGGTCTGGTGTATGGACTTTTACTCGAGAAACTAAGCCTGAGAATGAATTAATAACTTATTTTAACATTAATAATACGTAACTTAAAAAAAAACTTTATACTTACATATTGTATCAAAGCTGTCATACCAAATATACGATTTTCCATAGTACTTAGTCGTTCCTGATCTTCTACAAAGAATCTTAAGCTGGTGTTAAATATATTGTGAAGCTCTTGTAAAGCCTAGAAAAAAATAGTAATAATTGTACAGCTGTGGAAATAAAAAAGTACCCACTAGGGATTATTTTGGCCGTTAGTCATCCTATAGAATCGGACCTTTTTGACATTGTGAACAATTAACATTCTGAGTTAATTGCATGACACAAAATTAGCATAAGGGGCCATCTTCATATTAAAAAAGTTACTAACTTTAAAATTTCCAATAGCAACACCCCTTTTTGAATCCATATTTCAAATCTCTAACCTATGTTAATACGAAATGACAAGTTTTGTTAGTTTTTAAGCATTACTAAAGGAGTTAGAGACGTGCAAGTTTAGGTCCCACAATGTTAAATGAGTTGCACATAAAAAACTATCTCGATCTATAAATAATAAGGATAATGAAACGAATTTTTTACTGAAAAGAAATTATAATAACCCAAACAGAATGCATTCAATATTGGGGCATTTAAAACAATTTTTATATTTTTAAATAATTATTATATTAATTTTTTAAAAAAAATATGAATGGGAACCCCTTAATATTTTTAAAGAAATAAATTTAAGACAAGTAGCTTAAGCGAAATCCCAATTTTTAAAAAAAAATTATTCATAATTTGCTGAGTAAATCACAGAATACTTTTTGATTACCCTTTAGGGGACTGTGTATAAGATTACGTGTGTAATTGATAAATAAAGACGGCTTTCCATGCATGCTTGCTTGTCATTTTAGAGATGGTCCCCAAAAGATCCACAAGTGATTCGATTGAATAACTCGTCAAATATTCATCCAAATGTCACAAAAACTTAGATTTAAGGGTTTTCAAGAGTGCTTAACATTTCTAAGTTATTAAAATTGGGTGTTGCTATTGGAAATTTCAAAGATCGCAATATTTTTAATATGAAGACGGCCCCTTATGCAAATTTTGTATAGTGCAATTAACTCAGAATGTTAATTGTACACAATCTCAAAAAGGTCCGATTCTATAGGGTGACTAACGGATGAAATAACCTCAAGTGGGTACTTTTTTATTTCCACAGCTGCAAAGTTTGGAAAAATTATTTTAAATTAAAAAAAATGGTAATAATTTTTAGAGCATTCGACGAAATAACTGAAGTTTATAGTTAATAACTCCTTTTAGTTATTTTCATAAAGTATTTCCAAAAAAAAGATTTTAAAACTAAAGCAAAAACAAATGCATTTGTTTTATTACATTAATATTTCACTCAAATTTCTCTTAAACAATTCTATACCTATATCTAAGGTTTATGCAAATTGAAAAGTGGTAAACTTGTTTTCCCATCATGAGATTTAAATTCAGACTTTTAACTAAAAAATAAATGCCATTTTTTTTAGTAATATTTCTGTAGTTAATGGTTTTTAATGCTTCCTCAATACTTTTAGAACTTAACATTTTTGATCTAATTTTTTTACGCCTATAAAAATTTATGAATTTTTCAAAGTTACTTGCACTGATGGAAAAACGGACCATTCCTAAACAGATAGCTAGATTTGGGTCGTAAACCATAGATGGAATGGGAGTTATTAAAAAATTTTGTTTCTTACTTTAGTAACTTTTCTTAAATCTTCACAAACAGAAAGGATATAATCGGTTTCAGCGAAGAGCATTCGAGTGTCAAACCTCCACCAATAGGGACCGCCGTATTTTTTCACTGTTTCACATTCCGAGAAATAAAGCTTCTTCCAGTATTCCAAGATTTCAATTGAATGATCAACAATATTTCTGACCTAGAAAATAAAGTAATATTTATTTTCGAAATAAAAAAAGTCATTTTTTAACTGTCTTCAGTGAAAATAATGTAATTCTCTAAAACTAAATGTTCTCATATACTAGTGAGGGCATTGGTGGAAACACTACAAAACTTTTTGGCTACCACGCGATCTGCTTGTTCATTGCTAGAGATGTTAACTTGCGAAAGAATCGACTGGAAATGAACATCACGGAACGTCACGATATTTCCCTAAGTTTTTGATCCAGAAGTCCCCGTAGTCAGTCTACTAAGAACTGTTTCATAGCCATGTTCCATTGCAACAAGTTCACCTTTAAAAACTGAAGAGAAAGTCGGGGTAATAAATAACCTCAATATCAGATTTTAATATAATATACGTCAGGTTTTAATTTCTTCTCTTTTAAATATTATTGAATCAAGTTTTTTAATTTTTTGAGCAAATGCAATGCCCCTCTAAAAACTTGAAATCCTTATGCAAATGCACTTTCCATACATCCCTGTAAGCATAGTCCTCTTGGTAGTTGGAAACGAATGGGTGAAATGCTTGGATAGTTTGTGCTGTGGTTAGTATAATTAAATGGCTAAAAAAACCTTCCATCATCATTTCTTAACAACATCTCAATGCCACGCCACACACATTTTATCGTCTTTTTTCTAATATAATACGTTTATTACCTCCACCAAGGGTTTCCTGAAAAGCATGTCGTTGCGGGCATCAGTCCCAACCCTGTTCTTGAGCAGTGTGGTCACTCCCCGGAGCACCCTGCCCAAGTTCTCTGGTTCCTTGAAGTGTTCGGACTGCACCCACATCACCTTGAGGACGGTGAAGATGTCGTACAATGACTTCTTGGCTTCCTGGACGGGCGCACCGGGAACTAGATTCTGGAAATAAATTTAACAACAATTTTCTTTAATAAAATTCGTAAATTATTATTTTAATGAAATGCCAAATGTGGAATAGGCTATTTTCCAACCTACACTCTTAAAACAAACGAGCGAATTTAACTCAATCTGAGTAATTTTCACTCCTCCAGTCTTGAAAATGCACTTATCCGAAAGGAGTGGATCCTTTGTGTGTTAAACATCCAACAGGATCACTCCAAACGAGTGATTTTAACTCAGTCAGAGTTAATATTCACTCTTTTCCAGTGTCGAAAATGCACTTCTCCAACTGGAGTGGATTTCACTCTTTTGATTTAAGAGTGTAGTTCTTTTCTTTTAATATTTTAGTAAAAGCAGCACTCATGGAATTTTTTCAAGGGAATATGGCCACTTTTTACATTTAGCTCCTTACCAATTTGGTAGTACTACTAAAACAGATGTTAAAAATCCAATTCTACTTGGTCGAAAATGTTTCGTGGCTTGTATTTTACCTGGCTGTGTATATTTTGGTGGTTAAAAGGAATCCCAAAAAGTAGTCAAAAAATTATCAAAAGCTTTGCATGCATGGAGACTCGTGAAGGCTTGAACAACTTCAAATTAACATTATGGCACTGTACAAGGTTTTTATATGCAATAAACTTTAAAGAAAAATATATGAAGTAAAGCGATTTTTAGTTGCTAAAAAACCACTTATTCAGGAAAAACTACTCAAGAGTAACTCATAACATCGTTATACTAATAAGTAAAGAAGTCATGGCAAGTCCCTGTATTTGCAAGAGCATTCTTTCATTATGTCATTTTATAAGTTAATAGCAGTAAGTCAGATTTTTCTAGACTCATGTTGCTATTTTTTCAAGGTTGTAACGGCACTATCTACGTTTTAAAAGTTCATAAATCACAATACTAATAAAAGTAACTTACATGTATGCAGGGACTCTATATAACAACATCTCTTAAAACATGTTCTTACCTTTGCATTCTTTTCTAGCAATGAGAGGTAATTTACGTTTTCAGTCACTTTGGTGAGTTCCATTTCTACTTGATGAGTGATAGATTTCAGTTCACTAGTGTCACATCCGATTTTGTCGAAAACTTCGAGTGTCTCTTGAATAGTGGTGTGGCTCAATTGGTCCAAACAGGCACTCAATCTCAGTTTCTGCTTTTTCCAGAAATCTATCTCATTGATGAGTCCGTTCTCAGGTGGTTTCTATAAGAATAAAATGGGTCAAGCTCTTTAAAGAAAATTGTTAGCAATATTTAAAAAAAATATTGCTTATAAAATCATCAAGGAAAGAAAATTGTCTTGAACAATTGGATTTACGCAATTCTATACTTGAATAAACCAGGAACAAAAATTATCCTGTTCCATTTTTCGGTTTAAATTTTCAATTTGCATACACAATAAAATTTTAAACGCCTCCGGTAGAAAAAAATATTATTTATGAGTAAAACGAACATATGCATTTTCGATTGTTGAAAGTATTGCATTTGAAGCATTACTTGCTCTAAAACCTCTTCGCAAAGCTCGGCCTACAGTCAAGCTATATCTGTAAACTGTCTTGCCACTTCGTGTGCCTCGGCTGCAAACTCTGAATATTTACACACCTTTTGGAGGTAGTCAAAAGGTTGGTCGAGGAAGGTCGGCAAGGGCGAAAATTATGGTCGGCCAAGCTGCTCGATAATCTCACAAGTCCGGGACATCACAAATATCCATGTCTTATCCGGGATTTGAACATGTGCCCAATCGCTGGAAGATTATAAACACCATACCAGATGGACAACGGCGTGGTATAAAATGCATTTAAAGCTTACTTGCTCAGACACTTCTTCGCACAGCTCTGCCCACTGTCCAGCAATATCCGTCCACTGTCTTGCCACGTCGTGTGCCTCGGCTATGAACTCTGAATCTTTGCATGCCTCTTCGAGGTCGTCAAAAGGTTGGTCGAGAAAGGTCGGCAAAGGCGAAGCGTCGGGTCGGTTGAGCTGCTCCAGGACGTGCTTCGTGGATTCGGTGAAATCTCGCATCTCGCGAGTCAGGCCGGACATCAAAGTTGATATCTGGAATCAAATGTGATAAAAAAAAATATTTGGAATATTTTCCAGTCATCGTGCTTTGCGATAAATAATTAGTTGAAGCTCCCCTTCACATTTTACAACAATATTTTAGATGGACTTTTTAAAGTTAAAATTACAAAATAAGGTATATTTTCCACTTCATGGGTTCAAGCGATAAAGTCGCAAATTATGAACAACTCCGTCGCCAAACGCTTTTAACAAAGTATACTGTATTTTTTTTACATGAAAATTGCGTTTGTCTGGAAATATTCCATTTGGCTAGATTTGCTTCCGCCAAATGAAAAGTACCCAAAATAATTAATGGTCTATCACTAGTTGGGGAAATCTGCATTAATGATCGATGGCACTATTTTGCTACGATAAACAGATTTGTATGTTTTCCAAAAGTAAAATGCAACGCAACTCCTTCATTTAAACGACTCTAAATACAAATTAATGTTTGAGCAATGCGTTAATTTTCCTCGTGCAATGCTATCTGTAACATTGAACTTTACTCTACCTTTACAGAAGTTTATTTTAAAAAAATCATCTGAAAGAAATAGCCATAAAAGCTGTTGTCTTAGGAGCTAACTTATTTTGGTACACACGAGAAGAATAACTTAACCCGCCACAAGTTACGGACATCGTATATGTGTCTATTGAAATAAACTTTAAAATTTATAATGTCCAGCAAATTTATGGTGATGTTTGCTGATCGTATAACGTCACACATTTTTCAGGCTCATTTATTTTTATTAGTAAGGTAATAAAGTTTTACCTTCTTTTTATCGATGGGATAATGTTTCTCCGATAACTGAGGCTCTGTAGTTTCATTCTCAAGTAATGGCAAATACAGCTAAAAACACAAAAAGAAATATTCGATTAAGAAACTACAAAAATCAAACCACAGATTCACACATATGAAGAGTACATGGAAAAACCGATTGATTTTGCAGAGAAGTTTCCTTAGCAGGCCACTTTGGCGATGGTAGCGAGTGATCGCCTAAACTTGTGTAAGGAAATCACTTCCTACCAGACATCATAGTTAAAGTAATAGAGTGACAGATCACGTGACTTCCAATGCTAACGACGGGACACGCAAGGAGCTCTCAGAAGAGCCTCAATGAAGCCAGTGTTGTAGACCACGTGATCTGACACTCTAATACTTTAACTACTATCTCTGTGGTTCCTAGCCACCAAGATTTAGGCGATTGACGATCCCGGCGCTTGGGGAAAGCGAAGAAGAAAGAAAGAAACCGGTTTTCTGCCGCCAATGTCCGCCACGCAGACAATTGCGGGCGGCCGCCTAATAAATCAAGTGGTTCTTCCCGTGTACTCTTCATAAGATGAATGAAAATAATGCTTACGCAAGACACCATCTTGTCAATACAAACAAGAGGATGTTGTCCTATGCGTCCCACGTCAAAGTGTCCTGGTAACACTTGTCGAGCTTCGTACATGTTTTTCACTCTTGGCACGGGACGGTCCCTGGACCTCAGCAGAAAGTAAGCGTAGGATCTGGATGTGACATACTCGGTGATGGATTCGAGGACGTACAGTTCCGTCTTCTTGACGATCAGCACCAAAGAGGTCTGGAAACAACATAATTTTAAGGACCTCAAAAATGGTAAAAATTGCGATTTTTTTTATTTGCTAAAACTAAAGTTTGAAATCTTCTAAAAACCGTCCAAAACTAATAAAAAAATAACTCTACCAAGTTTTAAAAGTGTATCTATATTTTTTTAAAAAAAAGTTAGTCCACTTTTTATGCGGGAAGGTAGGATGAAAATACAAGCGATTGAAAATTTTAAATGTGCTCATTTTTCCTTGATGACAAGGTTTTCAAAACGCTAAGGCTTTTTTTTAATTATTTATAAAAGTCTAATGAATTTTAAATGCAGTCTTTCAAATCTGTTAACATTGCGTATGGGCAACAATTTTATTTAAAAGTAATATTTTTAATAACAAAATACTTAAGTCGAATTTTTTTAAATATGCTAAACAAATTTGGGAATTTCTAGATAAATATTTGCTCCTAAATATAAATCAAATTTGGATGCCCATTCTTATGTAAAACAGTTTAAAGTACATGAGATAAAAAAAATGGTTAAAATATCAGTATTTAAAAAAAGCCTTAACATCTTAAAAAAGTTTTTAAAAAATTAGATAACTTAAAAATTATACAATTTTTTTTTTGTCATATAATGTTTTCAAAGATATAGGTTGAACTAATAAAACATCAATTTTATAGTGAATATGTCAAAATTAAAAACTTCTTTGAAAGTGGTGCCCGTGTCCTCTTAATTTTGTTGTGCTTGGGTTTCACCATGATAATGATTCTCAGTACCTGCAACGGCTGTGTGGTGATATGTTTCACGATATTTTCGGTATTCGGTTGAACCATTTCTTTGAATTTGGAAACAAAAACTTGATAAATGGTTCAAACAAATACCAAAATTATGATGAAGTACATTCATCAATACAGCCGTTGCTGTTTAGTAATAAGCATTAATTTCCCTAGTAGCAGAATCTCTTTGGGCATATTTTCGAAAGCTCTTACATAATTGAAGAGCTTAGTGGAAAAACGTGCTAAGTGACAAAAAGGTGAAAACGAGAAAATGATCGCTTTAAAGTTTTTCTTTTGCACCTTAGATGTGTTAAAAACAGAACTTGATAAAACTTTAAAAAAAAATACAAACTTAAAGTTTAAGAAAAAAGGAGAAACTTGTTACAGTTAATGGAGTTAGTAATGTGTTCATTGACACAAAAATCCCGATCTTTTCAAAAATGTCACTTAATCGATTAAGCTCTTCAATTCTGACAATGTCGACGGTCGGTAGCGAAAGACACCATTTGAATATATATATATTAAATAATTAATTGATAAAAAATACATTTAGTATATGATCGGTCGAAATATTTTTTTTAGTTATTAAAAATTTAAATTAGAATAAACTTAATGAAGCGAATTGTGATTACTCTAGAGAGCTTCTCTGCTCCGCTTCGTTTTTCTGCGTCATCAGCAAGTTCTTTCTGGGTATCATCTTCATCTGTTTCAGATCCCTTCGAAATTTCATCGGCGTCAGCAATAACTAGAATCATGTGCAATACTTAGGAATAATATTTAGGAATACCAGAAATAAATATGGATAAAACCGAAAAATAAATAAAACGAGGCTCATTTTGAGTATACTAGAAGCCCTTACAGCTTTGAAACTGAATGTAATTCACGTTTATTTAAGAAAGTATATCAAACTATAATTTTATTAATAAATAAACGTTTAAATTTAAATTAACAACAAATTTCAACTGTCAAAACCTTGATATCCTGATTCCTATTATTTTTTTAAGTGCTTTTTCCACATCATCGAATCACAAAAATGTACGAGTCCCCATAATCTGAGTGCCTGAGACTAGTAAATTATTGGGACTTTTCCATTTTGCATGCGCAAGCTATTTAAGAGGGAATGGGTGTGCTGGACCGGGGATCTCTAAACTCAAGTGGCTCAATATTAATCCAACGGGAAAAAACTACTTTCTCTGCCACATTTCTTCGGCAGAATTGAATATTTTTACAAACGTTTTTTTTAAATAAAAAATGTACAATACTTACAGGTATCTTTTACCCCACTTTTTTTAAAATTGCTCCGAATACTTTTTGTAAAATTTTTTATTCAAAATTTTAAGAAAAATCGAGCCAATGCAAAAAGTGGGATTGTCGGGACCTGTAAAGCAGCTACATTTATCACCTAAGAAAATCCGTTTGTAAAAATATTCAATACCGCCAGAGAAATGTGGCAGAGAAAGCATTTTTTCCACTGGATTAACACAGAGGCACTTTGATTTGGAGACCCGCGATCAAGCACGCCCATTCCCCCCTTAAGTCGTCAAAAATAACAATCACTGCCAAAGGGACTATTTCCACTGGTAAAATGTAACTGTCGGTAATGTACTCATTTAACTGTGTATACGGTGTTTTCCTTTAAAAAATTCCGTTCATCACCAAAGATTCTTTTTGGAATCTATGAAATTTCATTGCAATGGAAAGGAACTAAATTTTGCTATAAATGTAGTGGGTAATGCCTTGCATTAATATAAGTCCAAAAATATTTCATTCAATGACGAAATAAGTAACAGGTAATTACTAGTTATTTATCAAAACTTTTTTTAAAAAAAGATACATATGGTACTCGATATTAATAGCTTTAGTACAAAAAGGTTTAACATTTTGTAACTTTCTAATTTAACTTTCAATTTATTACTTTCTTTAATGTATTTTTAAAATAATTTTAATATTTACTTGATTCTGAAGCGGCATCTGACTCCGATTTAATAGATCCAGAAGAAAATGAAGTATCTGCTTTTTCTTTTTCAACAGGCAATTCAACTGGATCTGAAATGGTAAAACCGTTTATTATTCAACTATTAAACTGGAAAATTTAAACAGAAAATAATATTACGAGAATCATTTTCTTATACGTAAAGTCATTTCCGTATAGCTATGAAATAAGGACTAGTATGTTCATTGGCGAGTTTTGGCGAACTTGCAAATTTTACTTTTTGGAACTTCTCTATATGGGTCTAAATGATTTGTAAGAATTCCAATTCAATGAGTTCCAGTTAGTTAAAACACATATTCACTGTGACTTCTTACGATCAAAACTAGTTTATTTTGCTAGTTAAAGTGACAGCTGAGGAAAAATCCTAAACTAAAAATATGTATCTCATTTTGCGAAAAAGGTAGTTGATGTTATTATATATACAAAATATTAATTTCTGGTTACAGTAAAAATCTTACCATCTTTTTCGATTTCTTCTTCAACGATATCTGAGAAAAAGAACAAACAACGAGGCGAGTCATCCGAATTCAAAAAGAATTTTTGAAAAGTATCTGAGTTTGCAGTATCTCTTTTTAATAAATCTTCGAACGCTTGGCTTGTTACATCCAATACAAGGAATCTATATATTACTTCTTTCATCCAAATCAATCGTACATCATCCATACTAGGAAAAAAATAATTGAAAAGCAAAGAGAACGGAAAGACTGTTTTAAGAAAACAAAACTAGAACTTCAAAACCAGAAAATTTCTACGCCAAGCGTTGGATGTGTTGCCATAGTAACTAACTTGCAGTTTTATAATTTTTTTTTTCATATTTATTTTGTATATTTAAAACAGAAAAATTATTTTTTCCTACTAAATGTCTGAAAAATGTGCTTAAAAAATGAAATGTATCTTTTACATAACGCTTAGATTTAATAATTAGTTTGTATTTAAAATATGTATGGAATTCGAAAGTAAGAAGCTAGAAACAACTCAACTGCTGGATTCTTAAAATTCTGTCTGGTTTTTAAACCAAACCATTTCTAAACAAATAATTCAATAATTTTAGTAAAAATACGTAGAGAGAGTTTAAGTAGTCACTAAAGTTTTTTTAAGTAAATTTTAATTGATTTTACAGCGGAATCAAATCATTTATCCAATTCTAGTCTTTAAGTTTTGATCTGTTTAAATTTAGGTATGGAATCAAACCCAGATTCGAATCTTGAACAGAACGATAATGTTAACGTACCAAATGAGGAACCCTGTGGTTCTAGTACTGTAAAAGATAGTTTTGATTTGAAGGACTGTGAAAATTCATTGCCTAAAACTACGGATGAGAAACCAGAATCTGGAGATGAATCTGATGATGAATTTAGCGACGCAGATGAAGAATTGGATATGGACGAAGAAGCTATTGCAGAAAGTCATAAAAATCTGAGTGAAGAAGAACTACAGGTTTTATAAATTATATTTAAAGTCTGCAGGCTTCCTAAGCCTTTAAAATCGATTACTTATATTAGAAACTTATGATATATCCAACTTGTGAGATCTGGAAATTTGGTGTTTCCTCTAACATAGCTTTCCGAATGATGCGCTTGGTAAAATTTTACTGTACGGTCATCCTTAGCGAATTTTCTAACATCTCTCCCAAGTTCGGTATTTTGGCGACTTTTTTGACAACCACGATATTTTGAAAAATTGACTTCCAAGAAAATAAAGAAAAATCCCTGAAATCATATATAATAAAAAACAATACCTTTTTGATCATAATTGCGCTAACTCGGAGAAGAGTTGGTAGAAAAAAATTATTTATCGCCTAATAATACAAAAATCGCGCCAAGGGTGACCATACAGTAAATCTTATCTCTTAAGTTGTCAGTTTATACTTTTATAATCTTAAAAAATAACATTGCATGCCTAAATGGTTGCATGGAAATTGAAAAAACCCTAAATTGTGCCAGATTTTAAAGTAGGATCCCTGTTTTTAGCATTTTTGTGGTGTAAATATTGATTACCTTAAGATGTTTTTTGTTTTTTTCATTTGGAATTGGTTTTATCTTCAGATAAGGAAACAAGTGTGTGTGTGTGTTTTTTTTTGTTGTTCCTTTTCATATATTACCATTATTTTTTCATATATCTCATTAAACCTTGTACAATGGGATAACATCAAATAAAGGATTTAGTTGCAAATCAACATTAGTAACATTCTCCAAAGCCTATAATATTGGATCTAACCTGTTCATTATCCAATTCTGCCAATTGAATTTACCATCACCAAAAGTTGTCAGTGAATGAACCGGTTCCTATATCTTAGCTATACTTTGGAGATTGTGAGTTTTGTAACTACACTCTACAATTATACAGTTGTTTCAAATATAGAGGAATCCATATTTATCTACATTAAATTAAGTTTATGTGTGGAAATTTATAAAAATTCTAGTAGGTATTCACTATTTTGCAAATATAGGACTAGAAATCAGCTCACTTAAAACATTAAATTAATATGTAATATTTTTCAAAGTACATTTAATGAGTCAGTCACAACACCACATTTAATGTGCAGGAGAGCGCATCGCTTTTGTTTGTTTTTAAAAACACATGACTTCACTTCCCGACTCTTCATTGCGCTCCTGATTGGAGTTGCCATCTGTCTGGAAGTAAAGGCTCCATTGGAACACAAATTTGTTCAATTCATTTTTTTGTTGTTGAACTTTTAACTACTTTACTATAAATTGCAAATATTAGTTTACACAACAAAATATTTTTGTTTCCATAATCAATTACGAATCGCCTTTACTGTACGGTAACTATTGGCGCGATTTTCAGATTTGGCCATAAATGTTTTTTTTTATGTGGCAACCTGTCTGTCTGACTTAGACTGATGATTCAAATTCTTTGGCTTCGCAACGATGACATATTCCTGCAGCCCTATCTGACCGTTATTTGTTATTTGCTTCTTGCGGTTGGGTTTCTGTTCTGAAAAGTCACCAGAATACAGACTTTTGGCGCGATTTCGGAAAGTTCGCCAATAGTTACCGTACAGTAAATTTCTACCTCAATTGCTTTCACTATTTGTTGATTAAACAAGACCTTTGTAATGATTGTATTCCAAATTCGGCTATATGTCATTGTCATATAATTAATATCTAATTAGTTAATGATAAGTGTTACAAGGATTTGGTTCCCAAGCTTAATGGTATGGCAGTATTGTTATTTTTCAGTCAGTTTGTTTTATTAGTATTTAGTTTAAAAAATACAAATACTTTTTTAAAACATTAGCAAAGATTTTGCTATTATCAACAATACAAAAGTACCTAACACACTCAAGGTCATGAACATCTATATTTATGGATTTTCGAAGCGTACATAGTAATCTGAATTTATTTTACTTAGTTAGTAAATACGATTATCTAATAAATCCTGCAACATATTTTGCAGTTATTTAATAACTGTATATTTGTGCTAATTATTAAAGTATTTATGTGTAACATTTTTTCCAGAAACTTAAAGAAGAAGCCATCACCTTGAAAATCAGCGGCAATGAAAGCTTTAAAAAGGGAGACTTCAAAGAAGCTATTACATTCTACACCAAAGCTATGAATACTTGTCCACTGATTTACCAGTCTGATCGATCCATTCTGTATGCCAATAGAGCTGCCTCAAGGATTAGCATAGTACAGTATACTCTTACATATTCTATGACATAGTACAACTGTATTACTGACGACAATTCCATTTTGATGTTAATCCAAATTAGAAATAGAATTTTTCCCTTTCATTAAGTTTTCTGATGTGTTACTTGTTGTTGTAGCTTTTATGAATTTTTTTTTTTTGAAATATTATAGAAAAGCAAGCATATATTATTTAGAGTAGAGGGTCAAGATTTGAAAATCAAACTGCAATATGACGTATTGTTTTTTTTTTTAATTGAAGAAAGGGCTCTGTGGAAGAACGTCCTGTGCTGAAAACGTGAAATATAGTTTTAAACTTAAAAGTTGGAATTGGATCTGTTAAAAGTGGTACATCCTATTTGAAAAAATATATTTGCTTACAATTTATTAAAAAAAAAATGTAAACTTCTAATCTTTAAAGGTGGGAAAAATATGTTCATAGACACTAAAATCTCTTTATTTTTTTTACAAAATCGGAGTTGTGTTATCTGAAACAGCCAATTCAAACCTTGTAATTTTGAATGAACCCTAGTAAAGTGACAAGGACGACAACTTTTTGTGTACCAAACATAACTTTTCAGAACTAAAATTTTTAAAATCTTCTTATGTTTTAGAATGAAAAGTTACTCTTATGGTCCATGTTGTCATAAACTATTGCTCATAAAATAGGTTATTTAGTTCACTATCATATTTATATTACATTATGTATCATTTAAGCTGCGTTTTACTAACTTAACCTTCCTTCAATCTTTTAGGATAAAAAGGAAGAGGCTATATTGGACTGCAACAAAGGTATGGTATTGTACTTGAATTTCTGTCGAGCCTAGTTAGAAGAACTTGCTTAGATTGAATTTAAATGTATTTTCCATGCCTGTTGTGCTTTGAACTAATGCTTAAAATTTTCCTTGACATGATATATCTTGTAGCATAAACTCCTTTACCTTGTCTATCTAGAATACGAGCCTCAAAAGCATTTTCCTCCCCTATCCCCGCTTGCAGTTTTTTTTTTTTTTCAAAACAATGTGAGCGTGTTCCCCCCCACCCTACTTGGGTTGAAGTGTTCGGATTGTTCACATCACAACAGAACCTTAAACCAGTTAGGTTTAGAAAAGTGATGCTCCTCCCATTTCCTAGAAAGCCAAGCAAAGGGATGGGGGAAGAAAATCTTTTCAAAGCTCGCATAGTAAATAGACAGACGTATAGTTTTACTACTGTTGAAAATGCTGAGGCGTTTCATTAATAACCCTCATATAGCTCCAGTGGAAAACTGAAATTAATACAATTTAACCTGGCAACTTTCTTATACTGCTCTTAAATTAAATTTCTTATACTGCTCTTAATTAAAATCAAAAGCTTCATAGAGCACTACATCCTAGAACTTGTATAGATATTTTAGGTGTCTTGCTGTCACCTCATAGTCACAAATTGTTTTAAATGTTTTTAAAAAAAATGCTTTAAATAAATTTGTTTTGTATATTCACATTCTAACTGTGTGATAGTCCTTATCAACAAAGGGTACTAGTGAAGTTGGTCTTTACACAAATTGGCTGCTGTGGCATAGTGGGTTAAAGCCGTACCCTTTTAAGTAAATGTGAAGACCATTCATGTAAACAAAATGCAATTTGAACGATAATCAAAACCTGGATTTGCCTTAACTTTGTACTTGGAAGGATTCCCTTATAATAGAGCTGTAAATAAATGTTTATACTTTTGTTAAATCTCTTAGAAAGACCATAAATTTTGCTGAATGTTTAGAGGGAAATTTATTAACCTCTTGCGACCTGGCATCCCTATTTAAGGACATTTTTTGAAACCTTCCTCCCCACAAACAATTAACATGTTGATTAGTTCCAAAGTTGATTCCTCCAATTAAAGAAAAGATCCAAATATCAGTTTTCAACCTTTGATTACAATTTTTGGTCATTTATTTCTATGAAAAAGTGAAATTGAATGAGGGTAAATAAGTATATAAGAGTTCTTCAAAAATTAGTAGAATTTTTTTTTTTTTCAAACTTTTCAAAAAGTTCTTTTAGTACTTAATTTTAAAGGCATTTTTTTTTCATTAAAAACAATGTTAAAATAAACTGTTAACTACAAAAAGGAATACAGCCTTTTTTTGCATTTATAGCACAAAAAATGTGTTTTTTTTAGAGCTTAAGGCAGTCTCTCAGTAACTATTAAACATAAATTTTTAAAAGATTACTTTGCAAAACATACTTTTTAATAATAAATGCATTAAAATCATTAAAATATTTTAAGGAAATTTCGGATGATATAATTTTCAAATTTGTTTGTGTCCTCCTTATTGTAGCCATTGAACTGAATCCTCAGTACTTGAAGGCCATCCTAAGAAGAGCCCAGATACACCGCAAGATGGACAGCTTAGAGAAAAGTCTGGAAGATTACCAAAAAGTTTTGGAGCTGGATCGAAGTAATGCTGAAGCCAGGCAGGCTTGTGCTGTGAGTTTTTTTTATAATTATTTTAAATGGAACTAATTTTGCACATTATTTAGTATATTGTAAAACTGTTATTCTCAAATAAGCAATGAAAAATTGAGTAATTTAACTCAATTAATAATGGTGATAAATTTCTGTTTTTAGTATGTTATGTGGTGTTCATTAAATTGTAGGTATTGTGTGTAGTCAGTTAGGATATAAAATATAAGCATATTTAATTTAATAACCTGTGGACATAATTATTTACATAACTATGAACATAATATTTAAAATTGTGTGCAGTCGGTTAGGATTTAAAATATAAACATTTTAATTTAAAAATTTGTGGACATAACTATTTACATATCTATGAGCATAATATTTAAAATATATATATAAAGCTGAGCAAGGTTGCTCACATTTTCATAATAATTTCTGTTAATGAATTCAAAAAATAAAGCTATTTTTTTTTAAAGTTTGTATAGTGATCATAAGATTAGCAAGTCTTTACTTATTATTATAAGTGTTTTCTTTGAATAAAAGTAACATTAATTAGCACTTAAAATAGTTGTTTGCAAAGTTTCATAAAATGGCAGAAATCTGTTTTTTATTTCAATGGGCAAAGGTGATGTAAATATTTTTAATCATGTTTTGCAAATTAATTAATCTTTAATTAACACTTTAAATATGTTTTCAGACTTTACCAGCAGAGATTACTGAGAAGAATGAAAAATTGAAAACTGAAATGTTTAGTAAGTTTAAAAAAATGTATTCATTATTGAACCATATCAGAGTTATTCACAATTAAATAAATATAGAACATTACTTAGTCAAATTTTTTTTTTACAAAATGTGATGTAAATATGTTTTACAAAGTTTTAAAATGTACTTTATAAATAAACCATTGAGAAAGATAGAAACCGTTCTAACTATGAGTATGGGCTTTAATATTTTCCATGAATTACTCTCCCTATATATATATATTGTAAAACATTTTTACTTACATAGAAATAGAATGTTTCACCTTTTTTTAAACGCTATGCACAGATACGATAAAAGGTTCATTTTTAATTTGGTTGATTTTTATTATGTTCATAAGTAATAGAAAAACTTTTTTTTTAATGCTTCAGTTTAACTGTGATCATTGATTTATGCATACAACTTGATTGGCATAACAATGTTTTCATGATTGGCATCATCTTTACTGTCTTTTATTTTTACCAATGCATTCAATATCTTACTCAATGTAATTTTTTAAGTTCTGCACATACTGGTTTTTAGTGTAGATAAATTTGATAAGGCTTCAACTTCTGAGTATAAATTGTTTATGAATAATTATTCCATTGCTTCTTCTGCACTTATATAGTTCAAATATATTTTTGGGGTGTGACATCAGCTAAATTTATACTTTTTATTAATGTACTTTGTAACCAGTAAGTTGCTAATGTACCATATTCATATTATCTTTAGGCAAACTGAAGGAATTGGGCAACATGTGCCTCAAACCATTTGGAATGTCGACTGACAACTTCAAGGTAGTCCAAGATCCTAACAGTGGTGGCTATAGCATAAACTTTCAACAAAACCCAAGCTAATTTTTGTGAACTTCAAGAACATTTCCATGTGTATGTATTGTTTTGCTTTAATCTAACCAAACTTGTGATAAGAAAAGTATAGTATAAGTTAAAATGGATGTTAATAAAATTCATTGTATACAATATTTTAAGTGATATTGCGATTTATTTTTAATAGCAATTTGAAACAGCATTTAAGTTAACTTAATGTACCAAGTATATCATTTGAAATGTAAATATATATAGTAAGTGATTTTTATCTATAAAAACATCTATGTCTAAATGTGTAAGAGTTATAAAAAAAGAAAACTTTTTTTTTTGTATTGAAGTTATAAATTTTTTTTAATAAATAGTTAGTTGCAAAATATGTGTTATAATTATTTATTTTTATTTTTTCTGCACACATTTAATGTAAAAGTATTTATTTTAATTCTAACATGTAGTGAATTATGCGAGTCCCAGATTGGGCAAGGTTGACTCAGCCTTTCATCTCTTAAGTGGGTCAATAAAATGAGTACCAAGCATGCTTGGGAACTAAACCCTGGGGGTACCGTGTGAGGGCTGGCCACCTTACCAGGACATATGCCTAGCACCCCAGAGCCTTTAGTCATGTAAGCTGGAATAGGCACGGCAGGACTGGGCTCTCTAACAGGCTGTTACGCCAAAGATTTTTAGAGAATTACGTTTTTTAGAAAATATTAAAAAGGAACTATATTTTTTAAAACAAAGAATTTTATTAATGGGTTTCATTATATACATGCAAGTTTTATACATTTATGTCCAATAGGTTAACAGGTAAAATTTGTGCAACTTCAACTTTTTTTGGAGTGTCACAACAAGTAAAGGTTAAACTAAAGAATCGTGGCCGGACATTTTACGCCAAATCTGGGAACCCCTACTTATTGGTATTATCGCAACCTTTGGTGAAATTAGCTATGGGAAAGTTTCTTATCGTGTCACGTTCTCCATACTGCGGTCATTCATTGGTTGTCTCAGCCACGTACCATCGGTTTCTTGTCATTCAACTGGTGTTATTTTTTAAAAGACTCCAAATCCGGCCACAATTCTTTAGTTTAACCCAAGTAAATACTCTTTTATTGGCTTGAATAAGTCACAATTCCAACTGGATGCAACTATAGCTACAGTTTGGCATAGTTTTTCCTTAAAAGTACAATAGCAGTTACAGTTCAAAGCATCTAATAATAGTTCACAAGGACGTTTTTCACACCTTTTTACAAGGAACCATACATAATTGCAATGTCAAAATGTATAAAATGTCTCAAAAGTGAATTGGAATAAGTAAAGTAGGTAAGATACATTGACCCCATCCAAGCTGGATACATCAAATAATTTCAAAGTATTTTTGTTGTAGATAAAATGAAGGATCTAGTCGCAAAACTCACGTTCTCTAAAGTATAGCTAAGATATGGGGCCCATTCGGTTTATTGGCGACTTTTGATAATGGTAATTTCATTGAACAGGGGCGCTAATGAATTGCCTCGACACTATATCTTAGTTATGCTTTGGAGAATGGAAGTTTTGAAACTACATTCTTCAAATGATATGTCCATATTCATTTTTTAGAGATGCCACGAGTTAAACATAAACATGCAGTTTATTATTTAAATTGTAATTTGACAAAATGTTTGGTATTTAGTGAAGAAAAACAATGTGTTGCACAATTAAGTATGCTTGTTCATAACCTTAAAAACAGAAACAATGATGCTATCTATAGTGAGGTAACATTTAGTTCTACAACATCTTTAAATATATAATTGAAATTCGACAAACTTGAAGTAAGTATAGCTGTCAATATTTAATACATAAAGTAACATTGAAGTTGGCATCTCTATAGTTTTTATTGCTTTTTATTTACAAGAAGTATTGCAGTTGAAAGGATTGTAAAATACACATATATATTAACTTGATAAAAAAGAAGGTAAAGTTAATATTAAATAATTGTGTACATACATGTCCTTTTTATTATATATTTTTATAAAAACAAACTTTCAACGATTTGGAATGTACACAGAAATTCTAATTGGTGTTGCAGTTATTTTTAAGTATTAAAATAATACTGCATACTATTATACTTTTCATTGAATTAAAAAAAAATATCCCCTTAATATAACGTAACAGTACTGAGCACAAACATAATATATTACAGTACATATTGATCGGTACACATTGATAAGTAGAATGAAAGTCTAACTATGTACACAACACATATTCCATAATTATTATCATAATTTAACAAAGGAGTATATTCATATCCCCCCCCCCCCCATCAACGAGGAATGTAAAGTTTTGATTGAACTGTCACAAGATTTTTTTTGTAAATAATAATAAAAAATGTATAAAGTATCACCACAAAGATATCTATCTAAACATGACCCTGTACTAGTGCTTCTAAACCATTTTACATTAGACTGGAGTGGAAATTGTGTATTAACAACATTTAACAGCAAATATCTAAAAACAATAGTAATTGCTTTACACTATTTTACATGTTTATTGGAATAACTAACGTGCGATTATTGTTGCATAATCAAACATAATTTCATGTATTTTGCAAATAATTTGAAGGAAGAAAATCAATCAGCCTTAGTAAATAGTTAAGCGAATTCGACATTCAAATGTGTTATGCCACTATTTACTTAACTATTAGTGTGTGATCGAAAACCGAATTTGGACGTTTTCCACAAACTTTTTTTAAAGCTTCATAAGAAAAAGTCATAATGAAGTTTCAAAAGAATTCTTAAACACAATGACATATTATTATTCACACTTTCTATTGAAAATTTAAATTTTTTCCACTCCACTTTATTTAATTCTACTAGTAGTACCTAAAGGATGATAGTTCAAAAGGCATGCACTCGTACAAATCATAATAAGATACTTGTTCTAAAGCTCACATGTTACTACCACAAGCAAACATGGAACTTTTGCAAGAGCTACCTTTGCTTTGGCAGGAGCTTGCTAAATGGACGATTTACCGTAAGGTAAAGCTGTGCCTAAATGCAGTTCAGCAGTTATTTACATTTACTACTGTTTACTAATTGCTAGTTAAGGGTACTAATGTAAGTTTTGGATAGGTTCATTATCTATTAACTAGTAAGGTTTTAATGTGTCATTGCAGTTGTGTTTTTTTATCTTTATTAGACAAATAAAATAGAACAATAAAGTCTAATTACCATCATATGCCAGAAAACATTCTGATTAAATATTTATTTTTTTATTTTTGTGTGTTTATTAATAAATGGTTATATAATATTTATTATACTTATACTACATTTATTTATAATTGTTATTTTGTATGCCTGATATCTGATGTTATAGTTAACCATGCACAAGTATTTAAGTTTTACTAGTCTTTTAATTTTTTCAAGGAAAGCTTACACCAAGGTGACCAGTTTGTTTAAATAATAATTAATTAAAATACTTATTAATAATGATGATCAGGGATTATTACATATTCTACAATTATCAGAGCTTAAGTGTAGCGTAAACCATGCATAAAAACAGTCAAGTAGTGTTAGTACTTTAATTTTAGTGGTTATTGCCTACTACCTAGTCAATGACAAAGTTTGGACAAAATCAGGTTTGTTCGTGTTGAAGTATTTACTCAAATATTTCTTTAATGTGTTGCAAAATCATTCTGTTAAATCAGATAATAATTTTTATCACTTAATTTCAATGTAGTTTTTCTGAAACATTCTGCTGAATGAATTTTAAAAACTACTTTCAGAATAAGCACGAAAATTAGTTTTTATATAGAAATATGAAAGCTTTTTTTTCATAAATATTTTACTTTCTTTAAAATATTTTTAGATTGTTATAATTTCTCTCATTTAATGTATGAAATTTTAAAATGTGTCTTTACAACACAGTCATGAAATTGTAATTAGATGTTTGAAAATAATTTGCACAATTGTTTTTGAGATTATCAACAAAGTAAAATTTAAACATCTTCACAATTTTCTGTTTCAAAATTTGGGAAGAAGAAATTTAATGTTCAAATTCTGTCATGTTATTTGAAGCTTGTAAAAGTTAAAAAGGTTTTGTTCAAAAATTGGCACTAATTTTATAAGTTAAAAGCGTATGTTTCGAATCTTCATTTAATATAATAATTCATTTAATATATCATAATTTGATAAGATCCCAAAGTTATTAAAAATTATAAACAAGGTTTAATATCGTGGGATCTTAGTTCCATATAATTAACATGACTAGCACTAATTAACATATTACAACAATTACTTAGTTTTGTTTTCAAATTTTACATTTCAAAACATTTGTTTTGTTTAAAATTTTGAGTGTCATAGGCAAACTTTAATACAATAATCACTTGAGCTAGTCAAGATTGGCAAATTTTTTGTTCAAATACATAGTACCGAATTGTCATCTCATTCAAAGTACACGACTTCAGATTTTGGTTCGCAAAACAAAACTTTCTCTAAAAGTACTTTCCTCATTCGTTTACAGTGCCACTCGCCTACTAAACCCTGTTTCACATCTAACGCTTTCATATTTACCACAATTGCGGTGCTCCATATTACAAATGTCAATGGAGCTTTTACATGCTACTGGAAAAAATGTGCTTACTTTATTAAAGATATTTACTACTGGGTAATGCTACCTGTAGTGTGTCAATGTGAGGCAGCAAATCTTTACCGTCAATGTAAAATTTTACCGCATTTGAACACAAATTGAAAGCACTAATTTGCTTAACCTTGCTACTATGGCCAGATTTCTTTCAATGATAAACTTATCAAATATGAAATCATTGTTAAATATTCAAAAATCATATTTCATTTATGTTGTTTTGGTTTGAAAATAAATAAACCGTTGACTATTTTCAAAATTTTTATATCTACCGTACTAGTGTGTTTGGTCACCCTAACTTGAGCGAATGTAGTTGACAAAACCTTAAACGCAGTATTTTCCCATCGCATGTGAAAGCTCCTTGACTTTACATTACCACCGTCTATAATCATGCACCGCAAATACGGCAAAAATTATCGGAGCCACGTGTGTGAAGCAGACCTTTTACAGAACATATTTTTGTCATATTTACACAAAAGAGATTAGTATACTTTGATTGTTATAGAATTATGTGTTCCTTACTTTTCTCGTACACACAATATAGTCTCTCTAATAGATTGCACAACTCAAATCCATTGTTTTAGTTACTTTTCCAATCAAATGAACATACTAAATGTCAAGGTTTAAGTAAGTAGTTGCATTTTGGTATTTGGACAGTTGGCTTCTGTACCACAAACTTTATCCATTTCTGAAGCAAGTTTGTTACCTAGATAAAAAAAAAATGTTTTCATTAATGCTAATAACATACTCAATTAATTGGTATTATTTTTAAACAATGATTACTTGGTAAGGTTGTAGTGAATAAAACGTTTACAACATGAAGCGTTGATATTTAAGTTGTAATTTGGTTTGAATATCTAATAACTTATGATATTTTACAAAAAAAAAATTAAACTTTTTCGCATTATCCGGTAACTTTACTTTTTCTCTTTAATAATTTTTTTATTTTATATTTTTGGCAGGTTATTATCTATTTTTAAACTTGCAAATTTTCACGTCAAAGAACGGGAACCTATGCAACTAGACCTTTCATTGAAATTATTCAATATCGATTCACAATAGATTCATGGTTCATTTAGATAGATGGCTTACTCTACTGTAATTTAGCAAATACAATTTTTTCTTTTAAAACTTGCAATGCCGAATTTGGACGATATGCGCGATGTGGTCCGAGTATGATTTCCGGATGAGATTTGATTATTGCGAATTGTTACCTCGAGTTTTGTAATTTTTAAGAGGACTCCCTTTGGAATTCCACATCATGAAAATCGTAATGTTTTTCCTATGGAAAACATTTGCAAGTCAATTACAGCCATAATTTTATTAAAAGGTTACTAGTTTCTTGTATCATTGTAAAGAACGAAAGGAACTAAAAGGATAAAACTAATTTGTTTTGTGAAAATCACATATTTAGTATTTTTAATAATTTTTTTAAGTTAGAACTTAATGCTTACTCCATTTTTTACTAACTTAAAAAAATTATTAAAAATACTAAATATGTGATTTTCACAAAACAAATTAGTTTTATCCTTTTAGTTCCTTTCGTTCTTTACAATGATACAAGAAACTAGTAACCTTTTAATAAAATTGTTGCGGTAATTGACTTGCGAATGTTTTCCATAGGAATAACATTACGATTTTCAAGATGTGGAATTCCAAGGAGAGTCCTCTTAAGTCTCCTAACGCTCAGGTGGCGCATAAGGCCACAAGCATAGCGTTCCATCCACTGCGGTCAAGTGCTGCATCTCTTGCGATCCCCCAGCTTGGCCATCCAAAACTGTTCCTTTCTTTTATCACTATCTGACTCCAGGTTAGTTTGGGTCGACCCCTTGTCCTTTTCCTATCAGGTGCCCATGTGAGGGCAATGAGTCTGATGGGGGCATTTGCAGTACATGTCCTATCCTCTGCCATCTTTTTTATTATTATTGTGGATGTACACTCTTAAAACAAACGAGTGAATTTAACTCAGTCTGAGTTAATTTCACTCCTCCAGTCTGGAAAATGCACTTCTCTCAGAGGAGTGGATCCTTTGTGTGGTGAAGTCCGGCAGCCATCACTCCAAGCGAGTGATTTTAACTCAGTCTGAGTTAATATTCACTCCTTTCCAGTGTCGAAAATGCACTTCTCCAACTGGAGTGGATTTCACTCTTTTGTTTTAAGAGTGTAGGTTTACTATTTGATTCGGCCCGTCCGTGACCGAATGGTTTAATAAGGCATCCGCCTCAGGAATCAGCCTTCTCAGGAGTGCGGGGCTTCGAATCCCACCTACTGCCAGTCAACCTATAAATCGGATATCTGCACTGGGAAAGAGTAGAAAAATCCAACTCGTGACGGATGGGCCCGAGTACAGTGGGACAGACGTGCTCGTTAAATCTGTGGAGTCCAAAGTCCCGACGGCGTCAGCGTACGATGTCGCTCGAAGTTCCGTTGGGTGCCCGCTCAGGTGTCGAACTCGTCACTTGACCAGGGTTCTAAATTACGAGGCGTTATTGGCTGTGTTAAAGCTTCTAATGGAGGCTAGAAATAGGCAGCCGGAAACGATCACACTTCACTTCACTATTTGATTTATCGTATATCAAGTTTCGTAATAAGACATAAAAACTTCTTATATTCTTTGTAAAATGACAAATGAAAAAGTTATATGAAATGAATAACTCCGAAACCACATGGAAAGAGAGTAACTTTCTCACCTTCCGAAGGGCAATGTATCATCCAGAACCAGCGTATGGTTACTACCATACAGGGACGAAACCGGCTGGAACTGGCTTCCGCCGTCATACATGTCCAGCGGGTACAGGTCCGTGGCCTGGACTTGGACAGACCCTCCGCTGCTGCTGTCGCTCTTGTTGTCCTCTGGACAGTTGATGAGCTCGACTCTGGACGAAGGCCCGGCGTAGATCTTCTTGGTGGTCAGGGAGGCTTGAGAACCTGGGAAGAATGAGATGCATGTGAGGAATAATGAACACTCTTAACCCTTTCAGTCCCGGTGATGCCATTTGGCATCATCACTTTCAATATTTTTAAAAAAATGTTTATGTCCCGTTATGACATCCAAACGCACATCATTCGATTCTTCACACTTTGTTCTATTGGAAAATATTTTACATTAATCTCAATAGAAGTCAGAACTACTATTTTTTTTATTCAGAAAATAGCCAACAAGCGTTTCACCTGATTTTTGATAAGTTCACTTCAGTTCCACCTATTTAAAACACAATTTAAACTATTTCGGTTAAAATAATTACTAATTTTTTTTAATAATATGGTCAGATACCTTAAAATATAAACTCGAAGTGTTTTTAGGTAATATATATATTTTTTATTTTGTTGTTTTCCACAGTTAAAAATTTTTGACATTATTTCAAAAAACATAAAAAATTAAAATTAATTTTTTTTTTTATGGAACTCGTATATTTGACCTAAAATAAGCTTATTTTGTGAATATCAGAAGTTTCTGTAGTGTAGTAAATTTTTGGGACTGAAAGGGTTAAAACAAAGGAGTGAAATCCACTCCAGTTGGAGAAGTGCATTTTCGACACTGGAAAGGATTGAATATTAACTCAGAATGAGTTATAAAATCACTCGTTTGGATTGATCCTGTCGGAGGCTTAACACACAAAGAAACCGCTCCTTCCGGGTAAGTGCATTTTCCAGACTAGAGGAGTGAAATTAACTCAGACTGAGAAAATCGCTCGTTCGTTTTAACAGTGAAGGTGGGTTTGATTTAGGATATGGCGGATGTGTAGATGTAACGAGTTTTGAGGAGTATCTTCATGTAAATTTCGACGCCCGCCGCCAATAGCATTCGTGTAGCTCTTGGGCGCCGATAATTCAACCTAACTTAACCTTACCTAAGTGGTTTTTGAAAATGTGGTGTACAATGTAGTCTAGGAAATTGATTGTCAAAGAATATTAACCGATTTGCAAATCGCACCTCTTTTTTTTTAAATATTTCCTGCTGCCTATAGAAGTTGTAATAGTTGCACAAATGCCTAACTTTCTCCAAACAATATTTTTGACTGTTCTGAATAATGTCCAGCTCTCCAACATCAATCTCCATGAACTTCGGTTTTTTAACATTACAGGAGCTGATTTGGATACTTTCTGTCTTATCTTATTTCGTTTAACTAACTTTTTGGACCAGATGACAACAGCAACAAAGCATTTTTTACAGGTTGTTTGTTGTAGATATTGACTTATCCTCGCTCTGTCTGACGGAATCAGACAAGACCCATTGCACCAGTAGCCTTCAAAAAAATCTTATACTAGAAGGAAAGAAGAGTAAAGATCCCCCTTGATGTTCCTATAAGTAGTTCTAGATGTGATCAGGGTAGGCCCACTGATTTTGACAATTAGTGCATGAAGCACAAGCCTTCTTGCCTTCTGTGACGTGTTAGCATTGAACAGAAGATACCAACTCATAAAAACACCAACGAAGAAGCGAAGATATTAAAGAGTAGAATTTCGAAGCATTTAAGTTTTATTTATTATGATAAACACTTTGTTAGAACTTAAAATGTTTTAGAATTATAAACCAAATAAACGAGGATTTTTCATATTCGTCATCCGTCCATTTCGGACCACCTCTAAATTTGTGTCCTACCCTTTCAGAGTCAAAAATAGTTCTGTTCGGTTTGGTTAGGTTTTGAATTATAGTCTCACTAGAGCAACACGAGAGCTATTGGCGACGGGCGTCGTATTTTAGAACCATAGTCAGGTGACGAGCCAGCACCTGAATAGTCACCCAACGCAACCGTTAAGGGCGACATCGTATGCAGCGTTAGGACTTTGAAGGATATTTGACGTGCCCTTCCTTACAAGGGATATTATTCGTCGGACATTTTTGGCTGCACGGGCCGTTTTTTGGTCGTCTGCTATTTCGGCGATGCCCGGACCCGAACTGTTCTGGCTGCTGCTGCAGTAGGGATGATTTCCAAGGAGGCCGGTAGAGGATCACGGCTTCAGGTACGTTACACTTCTCAAAATTAAAGACTTTTAATGTGGCCGCTTTTTCAATCGGTTTACCATGACCTGACCTCACACATTAGATAACATTCATAACCCAAAGGACTTACCATATAATACTGGAGCCAGAGTGGAGAATGTCTTCTGTGACGATCCGTAGATGGAGTGCGTGTAGGACCCTGGTTGAAGATGGGTCTTCAGGTCCTGATCTCTGGCCTGCCTGCTCAGCTTGCTGTACAGATACACCTGAAGAGAAACATGAGTTGATATAGAATTACACTCAGTTTGGCCGAACCTGGACATTTATTGCAGTTTTAGTTAAATGACTTTAAAAATGGATAATATCTTAAATTCGTTAGACTAAAACCGATAATAGTTAACAAAAAAAATAAGTCTTTTCTGGATGTAAATTTTGATGACCTGGGGCATAGTTGTAATGATCTTAACAGCACCTAAAAATTGAAAAAAATTAGCTTTACATGTAGCACTAATTGGTTGAAACTTCTAGCGTTTGGGGTAACGGGCTATAAAGCCTATGCTCCTCCCTTCTAGAGGGCGCATTCCAAGTCAAGTCAAGTCAATTGGTGGGGAAAAAATCAAATTGCCTTTTCTTCACGTATTCTTGCTTTCGTTCCTGAATTTCATTGGTGGTTTCTTTAATTAGAGGTATGTACACCAAAAGCTCCGCCCACTTCATTGACTAAACCAATTAAAACCTCATTTCCATTCTTGTGGCAATGTTGCCAATTAAGACTTAAGACATTGTCATTTAATATGCAAAACTGAACCCCTATTTAAATAATAAAAACTTCACTTTTCATTTGATACTATAAATAAAATTTTCAACAAATCTATAGTTATACAAAATAACATATCCCAAAGGGAAAAAAATGCAATTTACCTTCCTCAAGTAGAGACACACCATAATGATGGTAGCATTAGCCAGATTGGCCGTACAAATGGCCGCATCCCTGTACCTCACGGGCAATTGCGTGGACAACACTGTCCAAGCCAGCCATACCATCCCAACTGTCAGCGTGCAAGCCAGGATCCACCTCGACTCCTTGTTGTTGTCCTGGCATTGCCATGTCAACATGGCGAACAGGGCTGTGATGGCCAGCAGTAGCATGACGTAGACCAGAGACACGACAAGACCTTCTTCGAAAGTTGTGGGAGGGGCGCAGCGGAAAGCCCCTTCCCAAGCCCCGGTGCGGGGAGGCATTAGGATGAGCCATGCGGCAGATAGTACCACCTGAAAGGAGATAGGAATAAATTATGAATGCCAAAAGAGCGATTCAGCATGCAAAGAACACATTCAATTTGTTTGACTACAAGACTTTCCATTGACTCCTAAGATTGTTTCAATGTTGAAGATTTCAATTGAACAGCTATTCGCTTATCAACATTAGCCTGCAGTCTGCACCATTTTCTTTTCAACTTTTTGCTTAAGAGTCTTACTGGAATCACGTGGAGGGTGAATCTTGTTAATAGTAGTTACACGAGTCCTTTACAGTTCTAGTTACTCTCTCTCTCACTATTATCTTCGATTTCCACCTCCAAGCTTAGATTGCTAATTAAAATATTTTAGTGTCATAATTAATTGGGAACATGTATATTTGCCACTTTTCCATTTATGTATATACGGTGTCCTTTAAAAGCGTATACAATGGTTGTGTTACCACAAAAAAATCCTTTTTCTACTCAAGATTTTATTTGGCGATATTTGCTCCCGTGAAATGAAAACGTCCCAACTATTACTAAAATCATATCTCACCTGAATGATGACGAGTCCAACAGCAATTACAAGCAGCCCAGCTGGACTAGACAGCCTAGTGCCATCGCTAAGGATTCGCGCCCCGTTGTATCCCATGAGTCGCCAAGTGTTCATCACCTTGACCAGCATTCCGGAAAAGACGACAGCATAGGCCAGGCCGAGCCCGAATCGCCGGATGCCGCAAGTTCCCTCCGTGGGCTGGAGCACGAACGAGAAGTTGACAGCGTACAGAAGGAGAAGGCCGAACAGGATCATGTAGCCCAGCACCTGAAATGAGGTGTGATAGATTAAAAAACTAAACTTAACTGAAGATTTTTCTGCGATTCCATTCATTAATGTAAAAAGTATTAAAATCTGTTTAACCCTTTAGACCGGCTGTCAGATGGCACTGATTTAAAATTATGAGACTAAATTTGGATTTTGATCGAAAAAAAAATGCGTTAAACAGCATCAATGCCAGCAACTCCTTAAAAACAAAGTCATTTTTTTATACAAATAACGAATGGTACAAGTCAGCTGCTTTAGTAATCGATATTTTGGAAGAGATAAAGTGGATTATGTTACTTGTTGTCATATGGCAACAGTATGCACTAGAGGGTTAATTATCAACTTTAGTTCTTGCTAAATCTTACAAAAAAATTTGAAAATTTCGGTAACATAATTAACTCAATCAACCTTCACAATAATACAATAATGTACGGCTTCAGAAAGTGATCTTGACCCTAGGGACACCTTAGATACAGGGCAAGTAAGCAGTAGTTTGTTCTATATATTTTTTTAAATTGTCATCCAGAACTTTTCCCTCTTAAGGGTTTTTATAAGTTTTTAGTTTGTTGCCTTGAAAAAAGAGGTAGTGGAAAAAGCCTGTCGAAAATTAGGGGCTTGCTAATTGTCAAAAGAATTGTTTGAATAAACTTCGACATCAATACAGTGTGGACCGCTCTTCTTTCAAAAGACATCAGAGGGTCTTTCATTCTCCCTCTGAATTATGTCTCAAGTTTGGCTATCATTTAAAGTTACACGGTTACAATTTAGGGCAGATATGGAATACCTTTAATGTGAGCTTTTTAGTTACAAAATAAGTTAAATTATAATTTACCGTTGTTCCTACAGTTACTGGGAACGACATGAGGAAATAGAGGGCACAGATGATGACCATCAGTATTCCAAGTATGGAGAGCGAAGTGACCACAATACCCCAGACGGTCTGGAAGTTAACCCAAATAGGAAGATTGGACACCAGACTATTCTGTAAACTCCCCTTCTGTTCCTTACACTGTCCGCAGTCTTCTTGGCATTCAGACTTAGGTATAGATTTATCTGAAAATGAGATCTTCGATTCGTCCAGGAATATTATTCCGTCCTTCCAGCTGCCGATCTGTAAAAGAGGATGTCCTTAGAAAATAAATATTTTATTGAATAGTTGCTTTTGGGTAAATAGCGTGTAGGAGACAAGGAGTTTCTGCATCAAAGAAGTTCACTTTGTAAGGGTCTGTTCGCTATACTCTATATAGTGGACGCCAATGCTTTGAAAGAGTGGCAGCTCTATGTTTTTTTGGAAGTTTTGGTACATACTACTGCCATTTCAGCGATACTTACTGGTAAATTCGGTTTACAAGAATGATATAGCTCAAAAACCTTTTTAAAATTGAATCAATTGAATATTCTGAAGGTATGTAATACCTCAAACGCATCTACTGAATTCCATTTTTAAACAAGAAACTATAGCAGAATTTCGACAGACGAGAGGCGGTAACAATCGTAGTCCAGTGCAGTCGCTAATCATAGTAAAGATATTTTTTTAAGTTTTTCATTGATGCAACTGTCTGTCTCAGAAAAGATGAGAGTTTACTAAAACTTCTATAACGTTTAATTTTATACAATTTAAACTGAAGCGGTAGATCATTTATTATGATAAGCGATTGTATTAAAAAAATAAGACAATATTACCTGGTTGCGAACATTAGTCAAGTTATCCACAATCGAGTGCTGGAAGATATCATAACCAAAAATAGTTGTCGAGGACGTGCACTCTTCACAGTCCGAGTAAGAACCATGCAAGATGGCTTCAATCTCCATCTTCAGCTCACTCCTTGCGCTTCCTCCACAGTCATCGATATTCATGGCCGCCATTCCAAATGGACACTTCCTGCTGAGGAAGTTGTGAAGCCCTTCAGTCACAGACTGGACCGTCTTCACGGTCTGGTAGACGTGTTCGCGATGGGACAGCTCGTCTGAAGACAGTCTCTCGTTGCCGGTACAGAGGGAAGTGTACCGCTTTTGGTGGACCTCGCTGTTGGGAAGCTGGCATTGGAAGCGGTGCTGCCAGAACTCGTCAAACCATGAGTCGGGAATCGGGAAGTGATTGTTCACCGTTAAACCTAGAGTAAAAATTGTTTGGCTCAGTATTTTTGCTGTTCATTTAAGGTTAGGAGCAAAGCACAAATAAAAAATAATTTTGAATAATGCCTTACGAAATTCGTATTATACTGAATTATCGCAGAAAGATGGGTTTCAAAAGAAAATTTTCTAAATTTTTAATGTCTAAATTAAATCCATCAATTGAGGCGCTCGATAAGAACCAACCGCAAAACTCAATAAAAACCCATGATGCAAATAAATGTAAAACCTAATAGAGTAGGAAGTTAAAATTTATAATTCAATAGAGAGGCATCGTAGCATCTATTAGTATATTTTGATGGCATTAATATACAATTTCTTAATAATTATATTTTATCTTTCAATTGTAATTAACATCGACTCTGATCAAAAAGTCTTCAATTAACGAAGCGGACCCTATATCTTAGTTATGCTTTGAAGAATGAGAGTTTTGAAACTATGCCCTTCATTTGACTAATTATTACCTTCGTAGTACTTGTTGAAGTCTGGCATATCGTGACTCTCCAACTTCAGAGTGATGGCGTCAAAAGTAGCGTCCCGCAGACTGCTAATCACAGTAGGGTTGTTGCCCCAAGTCTCGGTACCCACCCATACGTGTTTCGACAACATGCCGCTTATTTTGATGGCTTCCACCAAGTTCTGGACCACTTGGTCGTCATCTATGAGGGACACGACAACGGTCGCGTCTCTGTTAAGGCCGTTCTGAAGATTGGTGAGGATGGAATCTCGTTTGCTGTTGGGTTCCACCAACACAACATTCGCCAGGCAGACGTCCATTTCTTTGGCTTCCTTGGCGAACTGATAATAGCCGGACCGACCGAAATCGGTGTTGCTGTAGACGATGTTGACGTACATCCAGTTGAATTTCTTTAATATGCTCAAGAGGGCTTGTATCTGGGACATGGTGGAAGGTGCAGTGTAGAGGATATCGTTGAAGGCGCTGGGTTCCATTCGATCGATGGGAGTTGCGACTTGCATCAGATTCAACGACTCAAAGATTGCAGATGATTCCTTCGATATCCCCGTTCCGTAGGTCATTGCCGCTACAACGGATTTCGGCTTGACGCGAAGACCGTTCGCGTTCGAAGCGTGGTCTTTCGAGAAGAAACTGTAGAGTTGGTCCTGACCTCTCTGGGGTCTGTCGCAGTAATCGAAAACAACGGTTCCTATATCGACTCCAGGCATCAGAGTGGAGTTTCTGTTGATTTTATCAACAGCGTAGGCGATACCGGTAAGGTGGTGGAACATCCTCTCATCTCTCAGACCGCCGCACTCAAAGAAGCTCGCCCCCTTTCCGTGGACGGGCATTATTGCCAAAATGGCAAAGTCTTGCTTAGGGACGATTTGCATCGCCGTTGTGAATTTGTCAGCTGTGTTTCTTTTGCAGTCTTTGCAGGTGGATTTGATATCGTAGAGGCTGATTTCCTTGCCGAATTCATTATACGTTCTAATTTTGCTGAAGTTTAGTGATAAGCCTTCGTCAGGGGAATACGTTCCAACCTGAAAATTAAGACATTAAATAGTTTTTTTTAGTGCTTATTGATGGTATCAAATTATTAAAAAATCAATAGATAAAGAAATAATCGATATTTAAAAATTTAATGCGATTCTAATAAAGTGAGAACAATTACTCTTGAAATTACAAAAAAAGTTAGTCAACAAGACATTTAAAACTTCTGACTTTGCAAACAATGTACCAAAGTTGTCGAAGATGGAGTCAAGACTAAAATTAGTATTTTTAATTTCTGTTAGCAAACAAGGTGAGAAAAAGTTAAGAGCAAAAATAGTCTAAATTTATCTTGTTTCACTGTTACCTTTTGGGGGTAATGAAATGTAAAATTGCTTTTACTAAATGAGTTTTAAGTGTTAAAATCATATTTTTATATCTGTAGTAAATAGTTTTAAAAGACTCCTCATCAAAACTTAAAAAATTAAAATTAATCAAAATATTAAAATTAAGAAATTTAAAAAAAAAATATGTATTGCTGGAAAACCAGATAGTCAGTCGACTGGTTTATAGCGCGTCGACATCCCTCAGGAGGTTAAACGAAGAATGCACTTACATTGACGAACGCATGTGCATTGCTCCCGACTTGTCTGAAGTTGAGCACATCCAGGTTGTTAGCCGCGAACCTTCTACTGGTAAACCTGAACGGTTTCCCGCCAGCTCCTGGGAACGCACCCTCGCTGGTCAAGTTGAACAAGCTGTCTCTGAGTTTTCCATTGTCCATGTGTAACATGGCTGGACACAGGCCCCTGTCGGTTCCTGGACACAGATGCTGGCGCAAAGACTCTAGACCCAGCCCCAGCGCCAGGACGGAGTTGACCACCTTGGAAATGCTGGGGTCCTGAAGAAGGGACAGTTCGGATAGGGTTTGGTGTCTGTGGTCGCAGCCGGAACCGCGGCATTTGAATACCTGGTAAAACAATATATGTGCATTAGCTATTTTAAAAAATTCTTAAAACAGATGAAGAAGGCAATTGATCAAACAAATATGGCTTCAATAAAGATCTTAATTTGTGGCAATTTTGATCCAAAACGTAACGATAAGATTAACAATAATAAGTAATAAATTTCCATTTTTTATTTGTTTTTAAAAACATCAATGTCTAATATTAAGTAATAGTTGAATAAATAAATAAACACCGAAACGTATTTAGATATTCTAACAAATGCTAATAAAGATACCTCATAAAAATGCCCATTTTGTCTATATATGATAATGCAAATAAAAACAATATTTAAAAAAAGCAATTTTATGATGCGAAATACTGACTTAATGTAAGTAAACCAATTTCAGAAAAGTATGGCATTTTTATTACGAATAAAACGTAATCAATTATGATTTAGTAGGACGATTATGGGTAAAACACATCCCTCAAAGTTTATACATTTTTCATTTGCTTCAGACATCATCAATACTGTTTCTCAGTACATTTTACGGACATTCAAGTGCGACTTGTAAAACGCTGACAGCTAGTTGACAAATAGTTTCATTTCACTACCTATGACAACGCTTTGCCACAATAAGGCTCATTGGCAATCCTTATCCATTGTATGTTTTATCAGACTAATGACTTTGGTGAACTTGGATGGACATTTTTACTAGGTTATCGTGACTCTTTGTAAACTAGTAGAGTTATACTATACTATCGAATGACCAAAATGGTACATTAGCTCTTACCCTGTTCTCAGTATTCTCTAAACCACACTGTAAAAAAAAACCTGGTGTTTTTTAACAGTTTAAAACTGTCAAGTTTGACGCCAGTTAATAACTGTTTTTTTACAGTTTAAAACTGTAATATTTAAACAGAAAATCTGTAATTTTAACAGGGAGAAACTGTTAATTTAACATTTTCTCCTTGTTAAAATAAAATGCCCAATACTAGCCCTCGAGACCAAGTAATTACTTTGTCGCAGACGGTTCAGTTTTGGGATCACACGCAAGAGGTTCCTGAAAGAGGTAAGGACCGGGCCAGGTTTTGATCCAGTAACCTCTTTTGTGCGAGCCCAGTACTGGACCATCTGCGACAAAGTAGTTACTCGGTCGTGAGGGCTAGTACTGGGTATTTGTTCTTAACGATGATCTTAATCACGTGACTCTTTGCATGTGTAATTTAACAGTTTATCTCTGCTAAAGGAACAGTTTCTCCCTGTTAAAATTACAGTTTTCATGTAAAAAAAATTACAGTTAGTACCACCACTATCTAAGGACTCACTATACCCAAGTGCAGTATTATGTCTTACCTGTTCCCAATATTCCCTAAACCAGGGATTTCGGGAATTATTCCTCGGACTCAGCGTTCCGAAGTGCTGCCTGAAGGGGTAGACAGTGCTCTGCATGGGCTGCATTGTTACAGCACCGAGTGCCGCCATAGGGAACATGTGGAAGGCGTCTACGCCGTCGAAGCTCAGCCAGACCAAGTCTCCAGTGTCCATTCGACCGGCGGATAAAGCGTCTTGGACAACCGCGAAAAGATTGGATGCACACTTGGTGTCGAGGAACAGAACGACCACTCTGGAACGTAAGAGAGATGTTAGGTGGGAATGTTGAATACTTATTAAAATACTTATTTAAAAATCAAGGGCTATTTTCGCACAGGATCTTACGCTGATTAAAACGGATATGAAAATGCGAATAAACTATTGATTTAAAATTTCAAACACCCTTTTTATTGCACAATTAAGAGAAATCAGTGCTTAACAGACAAAAAAAAATTAAACTTCTTAGAAATTCAAGATTCGATTTTAAAGCGATTTTGAGTTTAGCTATTTTTAAGGGTATTATTGGGCAGATCTGAAATCGAAGTCAATGCACTCGTGTTTATTTTTGCTCAGAAACTATAGCTTATGGTGGCCCTATGGAGAATATGTGTGATGTATTGTTGGGCTAAGTCAATTTTAGAATTTTCTAATTTAATTCTAATTTATTTTTATATCCGTAGTCAAAGTAAAGCAACCGTATTTTTGTATTCAATATGGACCCAAAATTTTATATGAATGAAAATATGTAATATTTAATAACCTAATGCATAATAATGAGAAGGTGAACGTTGGATACCCCAGACCCACACTTTGGCAACCTACACTCTTAAAACGAACGAGTGATTTTAACTCAGTCTGATTAATTTTCACTCATCCAGTTTGGAAAATGCACTTCTCCTTTTAGAGTGGATCCTTTGTGTGTTAAACCTCCGACAGGATCACTCCAAACGAGTGATTTTAACTCAGTCTGAGTTAATATTCATTCCTTTCCAGTGTCGAAAATGCACTTCTCCAACTGGAGTGAATTTCACTCTTTTGTTTTAAGAGTGTAGTACGAAGCATTCAATGAACTAAAGCAAAAAGCAATAACAAATTCTTACTTGGCACCCTCTTTCTGCTTGCCTTTCAACTTCTCCAGCAAAATTTTCATGGCTGCATTCGAGAATGATGGAGACAGCTTCTCTTCCATTGCGAACTCTATCTCTTTGGCGAGCGCCTTTGTTCTGAAGGATTCAAACATGTCCGCCTCACTTTCCGAGTGCAGGACCGACACGTAATCCCATTTGAAATGCTTGAGAAGGTCAACCAAGCCACCGGCCCGGATGTCGTTGGGCAGGGATGGTCTCAGAAGGGAAGGATACTTCTCCATGTTGTTGAAGCTAAATAAGAAGAGATGACAATGAACGTCAGTTATAAATTAGAAAAAAAGCAAAAACGAAACGGTCCTCAAAGACAACAAAAAATTATAAAACAAGAATGTTATGCAAATTGAGATTTTATTAAATTTTGTTTTTTACATAACGCTAAGGTCACATGATCTTCAAGGAATAAAAATAGAATAAAAAGAATTTAAATATTCGTTTACACTACTTTAATTTTTTTAAACATTAAACTTTAGTTCAATTCTCTCTTTCGAACTATTTCATATAGCATTTCTATACAACACAATACATCATTAATGGGTAAATTAATGTAATTCGATTAATTTTTAAAACGCTTCTAATAAATATACTGATATTACAAAAAAGGAAAAATGTTTAAAGTGAATGGATGATTCTCAAATTAAATATTAAGAGACATTTCTACAAGTTGTTAGTTTTTACTTTACAGTCTTTGCACGTCTACATACCTTGTTGACGTGACCCTCGGAGCCAAAGTCAACATCTTGAAAGGCATGGCCACATCGATGATGGGCTGTATAACGTTGTCCGTCTGTGTGGCAACTAGGCCCAAGATCTGATTGACGCCAGGCAACTTTGGCGTCGGCGAAGTCGTAGACATGGCACTGCTGAAGAAGTTGGCGATATCTCGGGCGGCCTTTTCCTTGCTGCTGCAAGTATCAAACACGATGGCTCCCAGATTGATGCCGGGCAGAATCTGTGGGCTGCTGTTCACTTGGTCCAGGGCCCAGAGGAAGGCTTCCATGGTCTGGAGGCCTGAGGTCGTGACTTCTGAGCCGCAAGACAAGGGGTTGGGCGAAGAGTCGTGGATGTCGACTGAAGTGGCCAGATACAAGCGGTCTTTGGAATCCAGGACGACGAAATCGGTCGGTCGCTTCTCGCACACCCCGCAGTCTTCGATGCAGTCGGATGTCATCTGGTCTACTGTGATCTCTTCGCCTTTAGAGTTGTACACTACGATTTCGGCTAAATTGTTCAAGTGAGTGTCGTATGTTCCAACCTGAAATTATAAGAATCGTTGTTAGAGATCTCATTTTGAATAAATCAATAAAACAAGGTTTAGTTTTAAAAAATATATAAAAGTAACTTGAGAAAGCAAAAATATTTAAAACATATAAAATTCATGGATTATATTTTTTAGTATACAGCTAACATACAATACAATTCCAATTTTCGAAGTTCATACTGTCATATCCATTCTATGTATAAAATTTAAATGGTTAAAAAATAGAGAGATAATTTATTACTTAAAATTATTCTTACCTTTTGGTAAACGAAATTTTTTCCAGCAGCCCTTCTGAAATTGAAAATTTCGATGGGCAAGTTTCCATAACCTTGCTTTGTAAACGCAAACATCTCTCCTTTTGCGTCCAGCCTCGATGACGCCGTCTCTTTGATATAACTGTACAGATGCTGTCTCAGTTGAGGCGTCTGCAGCATCTTGGGGCACAATCCTGGCTCCGGATGACACAGCTCGTTCCTCAACCTCGCCAAGCCAGCAGATACCGCCAGCAGACCCTGGATAATATTCACAGTGCTGGTGGATGGTTTGTACTCCACGGGAATACCACTCATGTTCATCTCGCACTTGGTGTCGATGCACTCTTTCCTCTGCTCCCAAAGTTCCTTGAACCAGACGTTCCTCTTGTTGGATTCGGGTTGCAGTTTCTGGTAGTAAGTGGCGAAGTCCTCCACTTCTCCTTGCTGGGTCTTCAACACGATGACTCCGGTGGCTTCGTTCTCGAATTCTTTGAAGGACTGCAAGTTGACGATCCAGTCTCCAGATGAGATGATGACCAGGTCACCCCTGCTGACCAGACCGGACAACACGGCTCTGTGAACTCCTAAATGGAAATGAATCAAATACTTTCGTAAGACGCATTATATTGTATAACAGTTTGTAGAAAATATCGTATTTGAATCGTATACGTAATTTCATTATATCTACTAGACAGGCAGAAATGCAATGTATCCCAAACATCACCTCTTGCAATGCTTGACCTCACAAGAGAGAACATTGCAACACACTCCATGACTGTACTTAGCATTTTTTTTATTTGTTTTCAATGTGTTTCTGAGAATTTGAAACGACGGAGATTATAAGCCTTCAATTTCGGAAATACTCAATTATAAATCATTTAATTAATACCTTTTTTAATAAAAGGGACGGTTAAAATAAAAAAAAAAACTGTCCATAACCACTTTGTGACTACAATGACAGGGCTCACTATCTGGCTTTCACTTTAGCAATAATTTTACTATTTATAAGTTAAATTTTTGTTATTTACCCTGAAGGAACGATCGTGTCGTCTTCTCGTTGGTCCACATGACTACTGCTCTAGCCCCTTTCTTCTTAGCTGCCACAACTGCCTTGACGATGTCGTCTATTTCTTTGTCGCTCCTCCCAGACGTGGCCAACTCGACGGACACGCAGATTTCGCTGGTCTTGGCTAAATTCTTGAAAGACTCCAGCATAATTTCGCTGCGGCGGTCGCCGTCATGAATAACGGTCACGTAGTTCCAACCAAGGTACCTGTTGAAATAGGAATAAGTAAATTGTTGGTTTTAGAGAAATAAATATACTACATTTCAAAATATAACTTTAAAAAAAAATAATAATAAGATAACTTATGAAGAAAATAATAAAATTTTTATCTTCCTCAGTTTTCTGATATAGAGAGAATGCCAAAGATATTTTAGAATTCCTCCTATGATTTTTGAATGCATAGGTACAAATTATTTAAAATTCAAATGTTTAAATTTGCAATGTGGGAGCTATTATTAATAACTGAGTTATTTAGCGAATTTTTTCATTGAAGTAATGATTTTAAGAAAGGTTTAAGATCCATATGCAATAAAGTAAGTAAAAATAATAAAAGAAGAAAGATTTGACAAGTAGTATATTTGAATAAATATTGCATTCATGTAGAATGTGCAAACAAATACAAAATCTCAACTGACTAAGCAAATTTATTTTAAAAGTTTATTGGCGCTACATGGAAGTCTTAGCCCATTCTTTCACCATTTGTGAATACCATAATTGCCTTAATTACCGAATAAAAATGCTAAATTTAAGATTTTAAAATTCACTTTTCGTGTATCTTAACTTAACATAACAGTGTAACGTAGTTTTCATTTAAGTACCTCAAAGTATCCACCGTGGCTTTTGTCTTCTTCTCAAACGGCACCGCAATCTGCAGAAGATGATGTTGTCCAACCACATCCATATGCCTCAGAGAATCCGTCACAGATATGGTGGTCACGTTCAGCGACGAGATGACCGAATTGGCTGCCGCTATCTCTTCCGGCGACCCGACTGCCACGAAGGCCAGGTCCGAGGTGAAGTCGTCCAGGTCCTTCTTCTTCGCGTCCAGGAGATAGTTGGACAACTTCTGCGTGATCTGGACGGGTGTGGAACAGGTGTCTACCACCACGACCCCGAGTCGAATCTCTGGCAGGAATTCGGTGTCCCTGTTGATCTGGTCCACGGTCCACAGGGCTGCTTCGAGGTCTTGGACTGCTTCGGGGTCGATCTCGTCGCTGCACTCCAAGGGGTTGCGCCCCGGTTTGTGGATGGGCAGGAGGATCGGGATGGAGATGTCGTCCGAGTCGTTGGCGACGACCATCTCGCTTGAGGAGGCCATTCCGACGTAGGGGTCTTCGAAGCGGGATTGACGGGCGCTAAATTACGTGAAATAAATGTTAGTGAGTGATACTTAAATGTTGTTTAAAAGATAATTTTAAGGGAAACCATGAAAAAAGATACTTATTATGGAGTAAAGACCTTGGAAAAAGGTAAATATTATGGAGTAAAGACAAAATAATTATTAATTTAAAATGCTTCCCGTTTTGAATGTATATAATTTGCTTTTATTTATTTTGAGAAAAAACAGGTTATCGTTGCCTTCTCATCACACTATTATCTACTAACTAATTTTACTAACTTTCAAAAAAGTATGTATATAGTTTTTGGCAGCAAATGGTTAAATGCAAGAACGTCTATCTAGATATCGTGACCTACATACGGGGTAGCTTTTCATAGCTTACTAAATTTGTATAGGTTATATTTTTCAACAATTCTTTAAAAATTTAACAAGCTTAAAATACGTTTTTGTTCTTTTTTTTTGTTCATTGAATGCATGTAAACTAACATAACTTAGGAAATCAAGCAAATTGCATAACTTTAGTTTTGCGGAGAAATTTCTTTCAACATTAGTTATTGTATTTATTAGTAATTATTAAGGATTAAATAATTTTTTCTGCTGATAATTTCAGGTTAGGTTCCAAAATATTCTTAACAATGAAGCAGCTAAGACTATTTCTTTTTATAAAACCATCTTTAACACAAAAGCGAAGTGTGTACAATAGCCTTCGGTTAGATACTCTTTTTGCGCAGCCTACTCTTTTCCCTAGTCAAATTTATGAAATAAAATATTACTACTACATATACTGATTCTTGAACAGATGAAGATAGCTACTCGTATTTTCTTGCGACAATGATATGGTTACGATTAATTTATCTCTTACTTTTATATTGGATAAAACAATAGACATAAATGTGCAATGACGACACTTACGTAATGCAGTCCTTGCATCCTTCTTTGGGGCACTCCGATGGAACATAGCGGAAAGTAGGATCTACAACTTTGGCTTCTTTTGAATCATATGTCAACACCTGTCAAGGGTAAAATTCTCATTAAGCACAGTGAATAACACTTCTGCATTACATAATTTTTACGTAATAATGCCACTGACTTCATACAATAAATCATTTTTTAAAAAAATTTATTCAATAAATGAGTAATAATATTATGTATGGACACACCGTTTTAGACCTGTAAACACAATTATATTTAACGAAAAGGAATTTAATATTTAAATCTAAGATATCAACAACAAAAAGTATGTCTAATCTAGAGTATTTCGAACAAATTAAATTTTTTCAGCTAATCTGAAGTATTCCAGCAGCCCAATTCTCTCCAGCAAGAGCAAGGGCAGATAGTATGAAGTGGCTGACTAGTGACTATGTAGGTCGGTTGTCAAGTGTCACTCATATATCCCACTCATCCAAATCCAACCCCCCAGGCGAGTAGTTTTCTGTACCTAATATATATATTTTAATAGTTGATGCGACATTGCCGCCTAAAACCAAAACTATCCATTTAACCTAACTCTTATTTTCCACTCACCTGCTTAAACTGAATTCCTTCCCTATCCGTATATTCATTCAGAGCCTTTACGGCCTTTAGTATTAGTAAAGTCATAGTATTCCAACAGTTCAATTTCCGCCGAGCGAAGGAAGTAGGACATAGATCGAGTAGTGGCTGACCATGTTAAGCCTGGTCGTAAGATGAAATAATACTCGGACCAAATCAACGTATTTATTTAGAGTAGTCTCTTTTGACCCAATCAAACTTTTCTAGTAATTGTGTTTTGACAAAGCAGGATTTTTCGTAAAAACTAAAAACTTTCCTTTAACTTAACTCTAACTCTCCACCTTACCTGCTTAAACTGAATTCCATCCCTATCAGTATAGGCATTAAGAGCCAATCTCATGCCCTCCATCTCGCCACTGTTGCCCAAAGCTGTCTTCTGCCCCTGTACACCAGGTGGGCTTCTCTCCTCAGGGGAGTGTATAAACTCGAGCGGCTCAAGGAAGGCTTCTACGAACTCGGACCGCCCCATGCGTCGCAGGTTCAGGCATGAGCCTGGTACGCCCCTGCACTTGGCTTGCCATGCCTTCCTGTAGGCGTGGGCGAATGTGTATAGGGAGTGTAGGGCTGGGAGGAACCTAAAAAAAATTATTGAAAGATTGTCATGTAAAGAATTGGATTTACTTTCTGGGATTTTAGAATTAACTTCAAGATCACAACAATTTCCTATCTCTATGGACGAAGGAGATAGAAGATCTGGTATGGTTAGTTGATAGTTAACATTTAGTCAACAACTCAACACGTTACCATATACCATTGGGTACGTGCTTAAACTGCAATGTGGGGAAAAAATACTCAACTGAAAGTACTTATCCTAAATGTAAAATTTTATTTTTTGTGCATATCGGAAATCGCACGAGGATCAAAAGTTTCTAAATCAACATATAGCTTCTTCTGGCCTCTGCATATGGTTAAACAATTTTTCAAAATCCTCAATTTTTTAAATATTAAATTTTACTATTAGCAATTAGCATCTTTTAGCAATTTCTAAGTTAGTTTTACTGCTGGACAAATTGCTTTTAAAATATCTTATTTTTGCTTTTAAAGTTTCATATAGTAAAATATAAAACTTTTAAAAATACCTTGCCGTCCTCAGCAACTGATCGGAAGGTTTCTCATTTAAGACCAAGTTTTCACACACCGCAATGTTATTGTGGGCCAAACTTCTGTGTCCGGCAGTTCTGCAGTTCTTCATGTGCATGGCATAATCCACGAAGAAGCGATCGTTGGTGTTCTGGGCCGACGAAGTATCGCCAAGACGTCGCCAATAGTCCTCGAAAGTTGCGATTTCCTGAGGATATTGCGACAGGGAGAAAATTTGCCTATTTTTGAGGGTGCTTCGAATGATTTCTAGATCCTGGAATGGCAAAATCCAGGAGAACAGCCACTGGAGTCGTGAAAAAGTGCTGGGTGCTTCGGCGATGACTTGGAGGATCTTTTTGAAGACTTCTTCGGAGCCTGATAAAAGAATAAAGTAAAAAAAGAGTTTAGATGCATAGAAGTAGAAGGAAAAACTCTTGATAGCACAATATCATATTTATATCGGAAAGACATTGAAAGGGCATCCTTCAGGGAAAAAAGTTATACTCTGTGTGCCTCAAGTGTATTACGCATGTAATCTTCCTGTACCATCTCCTATTTGGATTTGGAGAAGTGTAACTTTTTTAAAGACCCTGTGCTGGTTAGTCACTTTTTGTGGGCAACGGTCTTATGGACTTTATCTAGATCAAGTGGAATAAGAAACAACAACAACGTTCACTCACCAATGACAATGACCCCCGTGTTATCGGGCAGCTTGGAAGCGAGCGATGCCAGCGTCCTGTGGTACGACTTGCGATGGTCCTGGTCCTTTGGCAGGGGACGGATCGAGGAAATGCACGGCTGTCCTCCTTTGGTCAGCTGGCTGAAGACCTTGGTGACGAAGATGCTGTACTCTTCGTCCGCATGGACCACGGACACGCGTTCCCAGTCCATGTCGTGGACTACTTCGGCCAGGACCTGGAAAGGTGAGAATGTATGAACTGGTTTGCACTTGCATTGTTGACTGTAAAACATTTCAGTAAAATTACAACATATATTGCGTTTAATATTTTACATCACAGTATTGTATTGTTTGTCTTACAGCAAACAAACGGTTTCTTGATGTACAGATTTACATAAACAACTTACTCTAATAGTGTTTAACTGGGAAAATGTGAACATTCAACACTGCCAGTGAAGCAAGTGTTTTCGCCAGTTCCACACTAAATTTTACATCACATATAAATTCACAACATTGGGTGATGGAAATGCTTTTACCATCACACTGTAATGGTTATAATGAGTTGGGATTTTTTTTACAGTGTTGAATAATGTTGGCAAGGCAAACTCAATTTTGAGAAATCGTTTGCTGAAGATAAGTTTGAATCACTTTTATAAAAATTAAAATATCGTGTTTGACGAGCCAGGGAACGGTAAAACTGTTGTATCAAAGGTCTAAAAATGTTCATCTAGAGTACTTTGGTATACAAAGTATAAAAGTTTTCTTTGTATAAAAAGTTTTCATTACAAAATTGATGATTTGAAAGCTGATAAAATTTAAAGTATGTGATAAAATTATCCCTCTTATAGAAGGCAATTACAATTGACAAGAAAATCTTTGAGGATTCTGTAACTTCTAGGAACCAAACAATAGAATTTTAATCTTCGAGGATAACAAAACGTGTATTAAACGGTTTATAAACTCGTTTAGGTAAAAAAAATCTTCAACCGTAATAATTACGGTTATGTAGATAGACATACTACTGAAGGTTATTTAACCATTATATTTTTCAAAGAAATTTCTAAACAGTGAAGATAAAGCACTCTTACCTTCGCGAGTTGCTCTGGAGGTGCTGTCGTCTCCTGGCGCAGTGGAATAACGGGAATGATGTAGCGTCCTGCCGTTTCGGCCACTCGGGGATCCTGTAGACTGGCGCTCATGTCCAGAGCCCCTGTAGAGAAATACATGTGTTAAATTAGCAACTTAACCTTCTGACAAGCGTTAGATCCGTCTTTTTCATATTTTATACACCAGGCTTTCTAGCAATAATAAAAATAATAATAACCCCTTCAGTCCCAATGACAATTTGGGATTATCATTTAAGAATTTTTTTTCCTGATCTTCTATACCCATTTATGATATCAAAAAGCACATAATTCTATTCTTCAAACTTTTTTCTATTAGAAAATATTTTTTATCCCAATAGATGCCAATTATCTTTTTTTTAAATTATGGATCAGAAAAATGATGATGCCAATTGGCATCACTGGGACTGAAAGGGTAAGATATAGAATTTTGATTGATAATCTATTTTTTTTTTAATTTGGAAACGATTTTCAAAATATTTGTCAAATTTATTAATAATTAAATTTAATTAACTATTTATTGAATTTATATAATTTTATTCTTCAAACATAAACCTAATTCTGATTTTTTATACGAATAAATAAATATAATTAAAAAATAAAATAATATATTATTCGGAGAAAATAACCATACTTTGTGCCCATTTTCATGCCATTCGAAGGGTGAATTCAGATGTGGCACTTCATATCATATACTCTATTTAATACAATAATTAATGCTATTTTCCTTTGTACAAATCTTTTTTTAGAACTTTCGCTAGTTATTTTAGCATGTAGAAAACATTTTTCGCTATAGATAACAGCAACTATAGTAAAAAGGAACCTAAAAAAAGTCATAGAGAACTGTAAGAAGAACATAAATTTAAGAAGAAGACGGAAATGCTTGGCGTGAAAAGCTGGTTTTTGCCAGACATCATATCTATCTTCCTCAAATGTATGAAAAAAGAGTTCAGAATGATATAGAATAGCCACGCTCTTGTTACTTTAATACTCTTTGAAATTTTTATGGAGCAGATTGGTGGAAAGACAACTTAAAGTACAAAAGTAGTATCAGATTTAGACTGTTAGAACTAAGTTCATCAGACCATCACAAAAACGGATGGACTGAAAAGCGTACAGACAGACGGACACAAAGTACAAAAGATTTGTCTCTAATGTCATATCTTTGTAACAACATAATAATAATTTTTAAAATTGGACAGTAAAGACTAAGTTGGAGGGGTAGGTACATATATATTCTGGTTTCTGTGCTTGATCAGAGATCTGCTATAAGCCTTCGTCAAGTAAGACAGACACAGTAAGAATTTTTTACTGTCACAGAGAAAAGAATATACACCCTGGATGAAGGAGGGAATCGAAACCGCGCCTGTTACAGCGAGCAGACTGCTAGCGTAATGGTTCAAACCACTCGGCAATTCGCGCCCCAATACTAAGTTAAAACAGACCATCAGAAAACAGATGCACAGGCAGATGAAAAAGAGGACAGACAGACGGACCTAATTAGTAGGGGTAGTTTAATTATTTCGAATAAAAAAAAGGAAGTAGGCTAACAACTGTTCATTGCGTTTCTTGAAAAATGTTAGATATTGAATTTAAAAAAAAAATGCAGATGCATAAAAATATTATATTACAATTATAATCGCATTATAAAATAATCTTACTTCAAATAAATATGAAAAATTAGTGGAATAAAATTGGCAATACTGTATATCCAATTAAAGAAACCTAGTTAAGGATAATGTTTCAAAAGAATTCTTTTTATTTCAACCTTTTATATGCTTTTATCGGAAAAACAAAATCTCCCAAACGAGTTTTAAAAGAAATAATATCTAGTTTCACGTCAAATAACCGTTTTTAACGATTTTCAAATACACGAAGTTGACATTGCTTGAATGAAAAATAGCTAAAAAAAAAAAAAAAAACTTAAGTAACCCCATCATCAAGTAAATGTTTAAGAGATGCTCCAAAATGACTTTTTTTTAAAATAAATCTTTTATCTATTCGAAAAGGGACTTATGTTCGTATGTTAAAATAACGTAAGACATCAGCCCTTTTTCCAATATCGGTGCTGAAATATAATCATTCTATTTCGTGATTGATTGTTGTTAGATTTACATGCTTCATAGCACACGAGTGAGCTTGACATACATTTGATAACTGAAAACGTTTGTTGATTTTATCGATTTTGTATTATTTAACTTGAGTGATTTACTATAGCTTATTACTTAGTTAAATGGTAACTATTTGGATTCGGGCGACCATTTCAAGTTTGTCTGTTTCTTGTACATATCATTTTTGTGTTTCGAAAGATACAGCGTCGTGTACATTCAAGGATGCGTAAAAATATTTTGTCAAAATTATTATGGTTGACTTTAAATATCTTATTTGCATAAAAAACTTCGGAACTAACATTTCGAAAAAGTGCGTTATCAACGCAAATTTCACTAAACAGATGTTAAAAAATAAGGCGCTGTTTAACTAAAAATATGATTTCTAGTAGCTGCAAACGGTTGTGCGGCGAAATGCCTCATCATATTTTTGGTATTCGATTAAATGATTGCTCAGGTATTTTTTCCGAAGCCTAATAAAGGGTTCATCCGAAAATATGGAGAAACATTTCATTACACACTACTAAAAATCGTCATTATGGTGAGACCACGAACAACAATTGTAAAACTGTATTAGGTAAGTCCACTCATCAAATAGTGGTTTTTCCACTCTTCAAATACTGGTCTTCCAATACTAGGAAGCTCTAGAATTATGGTACAGTCTTGCACCAAACTTTTTAGCAGTGTGGAGATTTAGTAGACGTCTTATTAGCATTGTTGAATGGAGTAACTTTGGCCAAAGCATAACATCCTAGTGCTTTCTTTTTTCTTGAATATCTTTTTGCTTATAGTTCTAGTCAAAGATGCTACTAATTGAAAATAAAAATGAGCACATTTATTAAGAGTGTATTTACTGAGAAAATATTAGCTTAAAAAGTTCGGTCCGAAGTTACCAAATTCCACGGTAGGGTAGACTGTCCAGTGAGTGAACAGGCCCCAGTGAATGAACATTTAGTAAATATAATTTTAAAAAATAAGAATTTAAAATCATTCCAATAGATGGATTGGCATCGCTGACTTCCTCCCACGCAGTAGGAAGCCATCTGACATATGGTTGGTTGTCCTAGTCATTATATCCTGGTGTTCATTCACTGGCAAACGTGACGCCTTAAACGTTCATTAACTGGTTAGTCTACCCCAGTGGTTCTCAACCGGTGGGTCGCGACCCCCTGGGGGGTCGCAAAATTTTTTTTTTAAAATAAAAATATATATTTAGGTAACGTTTTATACAATAATTTTACAACTAGAATTTAAGAAAAAAAATCACCATACATTATTTTACTTTATATCTTGGTTAATTTACATTTCAACTTCTTTATGTTATTATTACATAATTTTAATTCTAGTAAGGGGGTTACGTTGCAACAAGCTGATGAGAAACTTGTGCTTTTCGGAACCCTTTTAAATTCGTAACATAAATGGAAGTTTTCAAAATTAGATTTCTTAACTTTAGCAGCATAAACATTCAGTTTCTTTAAGAATCCATTAATTTTTGTCTGGTTTTGATTATTGTAATATTTCTACCTTGTAGCTCGGTATTTAGGTCATTTAGGTGCATAAATATGTCTGCTAAGTTGAAACAACCAAGTTGGGGAGCTAAAAAAAATCTGTCCAATTCTGGTTTAGCATCTTGTAAAAATATCAGCAATTCAGATCGCAGCTCAAATAACTTGTTCGAAACCTTCCCACGGGACAACCATTGTAAAAAAAACAAACCACAAGTACCCAAATATAATAGTTAATAAAGAGTACAGCATGTGTATGAAGGTTGAGAACCACTGGCCTACCCTAGTTAAAATGACATCAAAATATTGTTCTCACCAATGACGGTGGACGCGTTGTCCTTGCCGGCGCATTCCTCTGATCCCGACTTCATGATGGGGAACAGCTCGGTGAGGTGCTTCAGGGCCACTTCCTTGTGGCCGCAAGAGTCGTACACACGGAGACCTGCACACATTCATTTCAAGTTATACACGCAAATAAGCATATTTTCAAAGCTATACATACAAAAAGACATTTAAAGTTGCGTCTATTTTAAATATTTCAAGCTATACAAATAAAAAAAAACCGTTTAAAATTGTATTCATTACGGGTCCATACATGTGATCGCTTGCATTCCAGACCAATACCCATCCGTTTGTGCCTAAGTTGTTACTAAGAGAGAGTGGGTATTTATGCTAACTGACATAAATTAAACCTTCCCACACACAATTAAACTACCAATAACATTCTTAGATAAGAGCCTCAGATGCAGGGCGTGAAAAAAGAGCTATGCCCCTCGTACCTCTGTCCCTTTTCTTATATTTTCATTGGTGAAAAGCGAGGAGAACAAGATATGAGAACAATTGTGACGGTTTAATATTAAAGACTTGGTCTAGGGATGGCTAGGCCAAGGGACTGAGATAAAAGAAATAGAAGATCAAAATACTAGAATATTTGAAGAGCTCAAGTGTAAAACAAGTTAAATCACTTTTTTGGAAAAAAATTGAGTTTGTTAGCTTTTCATACAGGTATTGTAAGAAGAAACCCAAAAACATTTTGATTTTCACAAAGTTAAATCGTATGTATATTTATATATACATACGCTCATAATCACTCATAATCATCAATACATATATAATCTGTATGAAAAGCTAACAAACTCAATTTTTTCCAAAAAGTGATTTAACTTGTTTTGCACTTAACGTCTTCATTTATACTCACCTATCTTGATTCCCGGTATGAAGGAATCACTGACATTCACCCCAAACACCTCTCCTTCATTCCTATTCAGGGTCCCTATGGCCCATCTCAGGGCTTCGTAGTAATGCAGCCCTTCCGCGTCGGGAGCCCCACAACCATAAACCCCGCGTCCCGGTCCGTGGAGCCGCAGCACGGCCCCCACCGTGACGTCAGCGTCGTCCTCGTCCACGGACGCCAGGTACGGATCGACGGACGGACAGAAGTCGTCGGAAGTGACGCGGAGGAAAAGGGTCAGGAAGAGGTGGATGATCAGGTGGTGGGTGGTTCGCGGCATGGCGACCTGTTGAGGAGAAATGGTTTATGACTTAGTGATAAGTTTTGATTATGATATAATAAGAATGATAATGGTGTGAATAATAATGGTAATTGTGTGAATAATAATAATAATTATAATAATAATAATAATAATACGAAGAAGAAAGCAAATCACAGACAAAAATTTCGGTATTGGTATTAGTGTAAGCCTATTTACTCGTATGCTCAATTTTTTTGGCATATTAACACTTGTCTGTAGCATTTGTAGTTTTAGGTATGTATAAAAGGTATATTATAAAGTGCACTCTTAAAACAAAATAGTGAAATCCACTCCTATAGAAGAAGTGCATTTTCGACACTGGAGAGGAGTGAAATAATCTCCTAAATCGCTCCTAATCACCTTAAAATCGCTCGTTTGTTGTTAAGATTGTTGGAGGTTTAACAAAACAAAAGAACGAAAACCACTCTTAGAGGGGAAGTGCATTTTCGACGCCGAAAATAAAGAAAATGAACTCAGACTGAGTTAAAATCGCTCGTTTGTTTTAAGAGTGTGGGTGACAGACGAGCTGACGGACTGAATGATTATAATATAACCTCCACATTTAATGTTCTAAAATTAGTGTGGTAGCTAAAAAGCGAAAATTCCTCCCCCCTACCACAATTTGACAATATTAACCATCTTTAATTAGCTAGAAGAAAACTTTACTAAGCATATTGATTTCTAATGCGACACAAATCCAAGGTAATACTTGAAGGAATTAAAAAGAAAAACATCGACATGAATTGTATGGATGACTGAATATAAACTAGTATCGAACACATTCAAAAGGAACACTCGTAAGTTGAGAGAGTTTCCAGATTAAGTACAACTTCATCAATCATTATTATCTTGTCAGAAAAGTAACGGGAATAATCTGGAAATTTGCGGGAAAATAGTTTTGGAAAAGTTAACAATTGAAGTTTTTAGTGGATGAACGATGAGCGTGTTATGTGACGAAAAGTGAAAGCGAGAAAATGAGCAGTAAAGTTTTCAGTTTGCACTCAGATCCGTTAAATACGGATCTTGTGAACGGAAATATGCATACTTAACTTTAACATCTTGAGACCTGGCGTACTCATTTAGGGATATTTTTTAAAATCTCCCCACAAACAATTAACGCGTTTATTAGTTCCAAAATTGACCTGAACCGATAGAAGAAGATCCAAATATCAGCTTTCGCATATTTCAACAAAAAGCGAAAATGGAAAGATTTAAAAAAAATATTATACTGTATGTTAAAAAGAAAGAGAAAATTTGAACTATTAACCTTATATTTGATATTATATAAACTATCAAAAAAATTACAGATATAATATTTTGCAATAAAATAGAATTTTGCGTTTCAAAGAACACAAACTTTTGTCTTAAATTTCAATGAACAAGTATTATTTAAAAAAAAATAACCGAACTTTCGAAAATTAAATGAAACTAGGTTTCAAACAACGAGTTTAAAATAAACATAGAAGTTCTAAATATAAATGTCATTAAAAAGTTTACTATTTAAAAACAACTCAACCTAAATAAGATAAAAGATGTTGGTTTCATAATTTTTGTTTTTCTTCATCGTGTTTGTAAAATAAAATCGACTTACGAAACAACGAGAAATGAGGAGAATGGAGCACGAAAATAGTTACAATATAGGACATTTATTCAGTGAAATTATTAATTACATTCTATATTTAATTATAAATGACGTTGCATTTGTGTAGCGATAAAAATAACTTTTCATTCAGTAAACCAAATAAATTCGTTATAAATATTTGTTATCAAATCAACAAGAAACTCACTTAAAGTTAAAAATTTGTTATAGAAGTCTTAGAAGCCAGATTAAATAAATTATAAGTCTTAATTATGGGGTAGGGTAGGGTATTTTACATATATATTCCGACTTGTGTGCTTGCTCAGTGAGCCGCTTATAAGTCTTCGTCAAGTAAGACAGACACAGAAAGATTTTTTACTGTCACAAAGAGAGGAAATACACCCAGGGTGAGGGCAGGAATCGAACCCGCGCCCGTTACAGCACGCAGACTGCTGGCCAGCGATGCTTACCACACAGCCATCCGGGCCCCTATCTCTTAATTATTATAAAATCTTCTTAAATCTGTACAATATAAAATTTCATTATATTTTTTGAAAATAATTGCAAAGCTTTATATGAATTATAGTGATAAGAAGATAATTTTAAATATATCTATCAGCAACTTCTTTCAGCAAGGCAGAAGTACAGCGCAAGTTCATCAAGTGCATAATTTAACCCATTCAGTCCCAATGACAATTCGGCATAATCATTTTAGATTTTTTTTCCTGATCGTCTATAGCCATTTATGATATCAAAACGCACATCATTCGATTCTTCAAACTTTTTTCCGTTAGAAAATATTTTTTATTAATCACGATAGATGTCAGCCCTATTATTTTTTTTTAATTATGATTAGAAACATAATGCCAAATGGCATCACTGGGACTGAAAGGGTTACCAATCATCAAATCTAATACCCAATCATCAAATCTAAATATAATTATAAATCTCAAACATAAATATCAACGTTTATCGAAAGTTTTTTTTTTACGATTTGGATAGTTAACATATTTTTTTTCGATTGTGTTTGTAAACTTGACTAGAATCAGTGAACGTGAGAAAAACTTTGTAGCAAAAAATAGTTCGATTGAGAATTCGCGTTTTAAACAATGCCTGCAGTCATTGACTCATTAAAAAAATGAAGCCTTTCAGATTCTATTATGATTACAAAGAATCTTCTTTTAAGATCACTCAAATACCTCAATTATCTCAAACTAGTTAGGGAAATTTTAAATAGTTGTTTAAAAGTTATAAAAAAACCTACAGCACTCTTGGGAAGCTTAAACAAATTAGTATTTCAGTTTAGCGTTGCTGATTTTCCGTAGCTTAGATGCGGAAAGACAGTTAAAAAATTATTTTAAATTGCAAAATTATTTGCCATTTTGTTTTTAATTGTAAATTATTTAAATAACTTTTCCTTCAATTTTTTTAACAGATGTCAACATAAATATCAGAAAATTTCAAGTATTATTTGAAAGATTTTTATTTTAATCAGGAACTGTTTGCCATTTGACCTCTTAAATTTTAGTGATTTTTTATACTCGCCTCATTTGGATATACAAGCTTATTGCCAAAATCATTAAACTCTGTTGCACTTATACATTGAACAAAAATTATGAAAAATTATTAGTCATTTTGTTTGCAATTGTGAACGAAATAAAATAATATCTAAGACTTATTAAGACTTACACTCTTAAAACAAACGAGTGAAATCCACTCCAGTAGGAGAAGTGCATTTTCGACACTGGAAAGGAGTGAATATTAAATCAGACTGAGTTAAAATCACTCGTTTGGAGTGATCCTGTCGGAGGTTTAACACACAATGGATCCACTCCAAGAGGAGAAGTGCATTTTCCAGACTGGAGGAGTGAAAATTACTCAGACTGAGTTAAAATCGCTCTTTCGTCTTAAGAGTGTAGCATATATATATATTTTTTAATTTAATGGTTACAGAATTTTTTCGTATAAATGTCCATTTCTAATCAACTTAAAGCATTCTACTGGTTGATAGTAGATGAAAGTTTTAATTCTCAACATATCAATATCTATTTATTCATCCTGTATAGAGCTGCTGGTTGCTATAGAGTAAGAAAACAAACAAAATGTAATTAAACATTCCACGAAGCGCGATACCCGTATCTGTAGCTTCCTGTTTGAAGTTCTCTTTCGAAACACCGGCTTTCAAAGGGATAGAAAATTGAATTTGTTTATCGTTATTATCACTTTAATAAGCGCAACTGAAATGAAGATGTTCGTAAATTAATGAAGTGTATTCTTTGTTCTGAGATGAAATTTGGAATTTCAAATTGTGGTGAAATGGAATTAGTATTTCTAAAGTTTTGTGAAATAAAGAACTGGTATTTCTACTTTTGTTTTGTTATTTACGTAACACTTTAATACAAGGCCCTATTTTCCCATCATTAAAAGTATTTTTTGTTTGACTAAAATGTTTGTCCTTACATTCATATTTTTTATTGCAAACGTTCGATTTTTTTTACGAAGCACATATTCTTTTTGTTTTACTAATAATTATTTCGTATTATTTACCCTATACGCACATAAAATTATTTTGCTTGCTAGCTGTAAGGAATTTTGAAAGGCAAGAAATAGCTATAACGTAGTTAATAGCTAGTAAATAAATCGTAAATAGCCTAGCGCTAAGAAATTACACCATAAAGAGAAAATAGCTTTTATTTATTGATTTCAATTCATTGATTTAATAAGAATTTGTTAAATTAAAACGCATAACTCTTGAATAAATGTTTAATAAAGGAAACGCCTTTCTTTTATAATCAATATTTAAAAAAGGAAAACTTGGTTTTTAACTAACAACATAATTTATTTTTTTAACTTTGAAATTCACTTTCGTAAAGATAGATGTTTCAGCATTTAAAATTCAACAAAGTTACAACAGGAAGTTGAAAAGGACACAAGAAGATCCATATAAATAAAGGAAGGAATTGAAAAAAAAGTCTTAATAGGTGGATATAAAAAGCCCGTGACCCTTCGAGTCAGTGAACTTTACCCATGCCGATGTGGTAGGTTAAGTATTCAGAGAAAAGAAAAGATTCTCTCTTTTTTTCAAATTAACATCTTGATCAACTTTGAAAAGGTACCTTGTTAGGTTACTTTTTAAAACATTCATTTAACTTTTATATAGAATAGAAATGAATGTATTTAAATATTTGTATTCATTTTTGTTTAAAGAATAATACTTGAAAAGTTTGTGAATCAAGTATGAAGAAATACTTTGCATACTTTACAAATACATACATACAAATTTTATATTGTTCAAAATTTGTTCAAATACTAGTAATGTTGCAATTCATATTTTTATTAAGTTCTCTGATAAATACATAACATTATAAATCAACGCAAGATAAATAGATAAAAAAAAATTATGTATATCAAACCAAAATTGCAACAGTATATTTATTCTTCATTATTTAATGGGAAAATTATCATTTTTTTAAACTGTACTTAACACTTTGCTATTTGAAAATTTTTTATTTTTAATAGTTTGAAGAATCTTAAAATAAAAAATAAACTCATTTTAATAGATTTGTTAAGCAGGGACAGATAATAATTTAAAAATATTCAAGCCAAAAGTAGGATTTGGTCTTTGGCTAAAATTGGCAATAAGAGCTAATTATTTAGCAAAAAAAAAAAAATTCGCTATTGAAATGGTATATTGGCCACGTAAACTGACATCTGATATTCCTAGCTTCAAACCTAGTACTAAGATTCTCATTGTTATAACAACAAGCCAACTCAATTCCATTCTCAACACTTTTTATCCTAACATCAACTTAATTTCGTCGCTTCAGATGTACACGTAAATGATGCTTTTTAGAATACACTTCACATTTTCATGTAAGTTTTTTTCTTAAAACTAACTTTTTTGTTAACTAAAACTAACTTTTTTTTAACTAAAACTAATTTTCTTAAAATTACTTTCCTGATAAGTAACTTCTAACTTTTACAAAACTAGAATATTCAAGCTTTCTAATCATACAGATACCGAAACAGCTGATCGATTAATTGTAATAAAAATATAAATTATAAAGAGAGACAATCAGATTTCGGAATTCTTGTGAAAAACAAAAGCTCTTCTGCGTTTAATATACATAAGCAATTTTGGATTTATACAAAAGTTAGAGATAATGGACTTTTAATCGTTACATTTGCTTTTGTAATGAACACAATTTTTTTTCCTCTAAAAATGTTAAACATTACTTCTCCTCGGCGCAACAGCTCCTTAGTGGGCCAAGGCCTGCCGTGCCCATTTCAGCTTTCGTGACCTAAAGCTCTGGGGTGCTAGGCATATGTCTCGGTAAGGTAGTAAGCCTCACGCGGAACCCCCATGGTTTAATTCTCAAGCATGCTTGGTACCCATTTTATCGACCCACTCAAGGGATGAAGGGATGGGTCAACCTCGCACAATCCGGAATTCGATCCCCGGACCTGGGGCGTGGCAATACGAAGCACTTACAACTACACCACTGGGACTCGTTAAACAACAATTAAAGGCAAAAATTAATTTGAAATGTGTAATTGTATGACAAATATATTTAGATAAAGAATATATGTGTTTTGTAGGGTGTTTTTCAGGAGTTAAAAAACCTACACTCTTAAAACAAAAGAGTGAAATCCACTCCAGTTGGAGAAGTGCATTTTCGACACCCTAAAGGCATGCATATTTTCTCAGACTGAGTTAAAATCACTCGTTTGGAGTGATCCTGTCGAAGGTTTAACACACAAAGGATCCACTCCAAAAGGAGAAGTGCATTTTCCAGTCTGCAGGAGTGAAATCCACTCAGACTGAGGTAAATTGGGAGTGTGTTGTTGTTGTTGTTGTTGCCGATCCCCAAAGTCCAGCGGAGCTAGACTAGGTCCATGAAGCCAAACACCCCGAGAAAGTCCAGGACCAGCAATGGGCTCTCCAGGAGATCTTGATAATTGAGGCCCAGGCACTCCAAGATGTGGGATGGTGAAGCCTGCGCAGAGGAGCACTTGGTGCATGTGTCAAAAGTTCTCAAACCATTTGAAAATGTCATAGTTCTGAGGTGCCCACTGAGGAAACGGGTGATTGCAGTCTGACCCGGCCTGTCACATTTAAGCGCCAAGGAGCCGCCAGGTCGATGGCATCGATACCATTGATGTACTGGGGGGGTGGACCATTTCGTTTTTTCCCGCGACTTAGCTCTTGAGTAAGCCTCTGAGTAGGTAAGAGGCTCAAGTGGAACCAATACTTCACTAGCTCCCGCTTTGGCCAGCGCATCTGCCATTTCGTTCCCTTCGAGATCGACATGAGAGGGAATCCACTGTATGTGGATTTGATGATCTATGGACAGTTCTTTTAGCTTTTTGAGGATAGAAACTCCCACTTTGTCTCTTACACCGGACCAATTAGCCAAGTGCTGGACAGAACTCTTGCTATCAGTTAGGATCCATATTTCTATCCCTGCTGAAGCAGTCGCAATATATTCAAGGCTTTCGTTAATGGCAATAAGCTCGCTACGAAAGACAGAGCAAAATTGGGAGTGTTTGTTTTAAGAGTGTACAATTCACTCAAGTTCCATTAAAACTTTCTTCCATTTCCGACGGTCAAAACCGCATGCTGCGGGTCAATCTGCGAAAGCAATTTCAGTGGCAATTCCCCAATGATTACACCTTCATTGTTTTTCTTTTCTTTTTAGAAAACAATTTCTGATTGTACATTGTTTCAACCCGCACCAGGATTCTTTGTTACTGCCCTACTTTTTTCTGAAGTGAGTCGCTGAAGGGTGGTTCATCATAATGGGGTTGATATTAATAGTTCGCTTTGCATGCTTCGAAATCTAAATTTATTTAATTAGAGCCATTGTTTTATAATTAGTTATCGTGGTGTTTAAGAAATAATTTTCGTTTTATGGTTCTCGAAACGATAAGTGAAAAGTAAGTTCTGTAAGGACATATTGAATTTCCTCGAAGGCTGCCGCATTGCGGTTTATGTAAATAATTAGGCGATGATTTGCGAAGAGCGTATTACGTTTTTTTTAACATTTACAGCGTTTTACGATAAATTCCGAATTGTGGGAATTGAATATGCGTTGGTTCATTCAATGAATCACACTACATTTGCTGTCCCACGCGATTTATAACATCACCATAAGCAACAAATTTGGTTTAAAAAAATTTAAACACAAATTATTGTTCACTTTTTCAGGAAACGTTTTAACTTCATCTGCGCAGCTTAAGTTTGTATTGTAGATGAAAAATCAATTTTAAGTAACATATTTCATTTGCAAGCACATATGATACTACTAACATAGTAATTCACTTCTCAAAGCTAAATTGTAGCACTGGGCGCTTAATGGCTTATCAGACACAAATAAGAATTTTCAAATTAAAAATACTAAAATATTCGTAATTCGAAAATAGTAGCTAATCTTAAATTAATCTATGTAAAATTGGGAGGCAATATATCTTTTACATTCCTACAATATAAAAGAAAGAAAAATATAAATTCGTGCTATTCTTTTGGTGATACGTTGGCATTCGCGCACCATATCTCTCCACACAAAATATCAAGACAAATAAAAGCAGTAAACATGGGAATTTTTTCTTCTTTTATCTTAAGTCCGTTATCTAGCAGCCAAATAGCTTAGCTTTTGTCACAAAATGAATCACACGACCTTTGCTGTCTTGCTATAATGATAATACAGTTCCAAGAAACAACAATGGAAAAACCATTTCTTTGTCCAAACCACGCTTGGGAAAAGAATTCAAAGACAAATGTCTCAATTTATTACTATTAACCTCGTTAAATTCGTGTTCCCGCTTTTCGGGACCTGGAAAAAAGTCTTTGAATTAAATATTCATCGGGGGCAATGGTTAACTTTGACTGTGGCGTAAAAGTCTGAGAATTAAGTATTCAGAGGTTAACGGTAACTGTGACAGAATGAATTTTTCAACTGTGAGGCGGAATTTACACTGTGCCCGTAACTGGGTTATTTGATTGTTGATCGGGTGAATGTATTAATTAAAGAAAGGGTAGTTAGGAATTCGGATGTGGCAACAGCTTAAAGGTGTTTGCTGTGAATAGAAATGAATTGATAAGATAAAAAGTTCATTGTTTAAATATGTACAAAAGAAATTATGCCTAGTTAGCAAAGAGTGCTGATTTGTTTTGCTATAATCAAATACTTCTCCTACAGAATTTTAATTTTCGTTCGACTTCCTAATTTAAAAAAAAAAAAAAAAAAACAATTGCATGCAGCAACGTATTGACTTGCTGCTGTTTAGTTCCAAAAGATTGAGCATTTTACGAACACTAAGCTTCATGCAGCAAAAGGATGATGTGATAGAAAACATTTATCAATGAGCAACTATTCATTTAATTTGAGTAAAAAGACGAACTCAAAAGAATGTAATTTTTTTTAAATGATATAATACGGTAATTATCAGCTACTGATTTTGAGGGCACATCGTCTTTTTATTTCAAAATTTTAATGGCCACAATAATCAGATAATAAGAAAATATTAAGTAAAATAGTAAAATAATAATATAAGAAGTTAAATAATCTAAGAAGAAAGAAGTAAAAGAAATATAAGGACGTACAATAAGTTGTTAACAAGAAACGTTTTGGGAAAATACCAGTTATAGAATATTTTACGAGCTATCCATGTAATATAGAATAATTTTAACTTAAGATATATCTAAAGCAATTTAGAAAAAGCTCTTTCTTCAATGAATTTTATCATAGCCGTTTTAAAATATGTGGGTAACAAAAGAATGAATAATAATATACATATTCTAGCAGTAAAGTAACATTGAAAAAATTTACAATAAAATATATCTGAAGTCATCTCTAGAAACGTAAAGCAACCCATTTTTACATACAAGTTTTATGGAACAGTTTTTTAAAAAAAAATATCGACATGGATATAAAACTGAACAACAATATTCAAAACTAAACAGCATAAAACAAATTCCAGTTATATCGAAAAATTTTGCAATAAAATATATCCGAGGTCATCTTTGGAAACGTAACGGAACCCCATTTTTATATCGAAATTTTCATGGTAGTTTCAAAAAATATCGACATGGATATAAAAATGAACAATAATATTCAAATCTAAACCATATAAAATACCTTAAAAACGAAGTGGAGAAACTAAAAAATATGCGGCCAAGAATGAAGGCATATTTTATGAAAGTCGGTGTAAGATATTTTTGTGAGAAAACCTTCTTTTTCTTTGAGGTTATCTTTTCTTCCGGTGTGAGGCAGAAGAAGAAAACCCACTCAAGGAAAGGAACATAAATTTAAATTCTCACCTAAGTACTCTTCCTTGTTTGCCGCAATGATATTTATTTGTTCCAAGGGAAAAGATTCCCAAAATAACCTGAATTTGGGATTCTGTGGATTTGTTTTTGTTCCATTCCGAGTGAGATTGTTGTTTGCTTCATTTTAGCTTAAGATCTAGAGAAGTGCTTGTGGAATAAATTTGCATTGCAGAGGATTTTAATGTTTGAAAAAAAAGACATATTTGTGCATTGGGTCTGCTTTTAAATTAAATTTTTAATTCAATATTTATTTGCGATGGAGAAATTCCAAAAATAACTTTTGGATTTTTGTGTATTTGCTATTTTATTCAAAGTGATGTTATATTCGATGCTATTTTTGAGTTATTTTCTGTTTTATTATATATTCAGGAAAGTAAACAGAGAACTTAAAGAATAAATGCACTCCGAGGTTTTAAAGTTTCAAATAGACATTGTTTTACCAAGTCATTTTTATTAAGAAGACCTGAGGTTCGTTCTTTTTATTGTTCTGAATAAATATTTTAACGCGTTTGGTTTTTTTTATTATTATTATTCATTTTTTCCAGATTGAGAGGTAAATAGTACTCGTAAAACAAATATGCACAGCGGAGGATTTAAAGTTTAAAGTCGGCTTATACTTTCCCATAAATTCGGTCTTTAAAATATTCTTAAAGATTCATTATTTTTTTATATATATTTCCTTTAGAGCTGCTCCTTGTTGACTGCAAGGCTGTTAAATTGTTTCGAAGATAAAACTCGAAAATCTTGAGGGGAATGGAATGGAATGGAATGCAAATGCGCCCTCTAGAAGGGAGAGTGTAGGCTTTATAGCCCATTACCCAGCTCGCCAGAAGGGACAGTCACAGGAGACACACAAAGAAAGGACGACACAAACACATAGACAAATAACAACATTTATTGACAAATACAAATATCCATGCCTGACCGGGATTCGAACCCGACCTCAGCAGCTCCAAAGGCTAGTACACTAACCATTCAGCCACCGAGGCGGCAATCTTGAGGGGACTTGGTACCCAAAATATTATTGCTTAAAAATTGAGGTTGGCACAATTTAGTGTATCCAATAAAAAATCATTTTAAAATAAAAAAAGTTTTTTTTTTTAATTTAATTTTGTCAACTATTTAATTTTTTAAATATTGAGGCATATTTAAAACCCTTCTTCACTTCAGATGTAATTTTTTTAGTGAATTGAATTTTTCCGAGTTCAGTTCAAAATAGAAGTTTGTAGTGATTTGAAGTACGTTTTTATAGTTTATAAACTTGTTTTTCAGTAAAAAAAACTATTTTGAGATAATAAATTATTCAGCAAACATTATTATTATAATTATATTCCATTCACGTTTTTCGTGTCAAGATTTTGCGCATGATTAATTAAATATCACTCCAATTCTAATTTAAATTTTCCTTGTGATTTCATTAACGGAAAAAAGCTAAAAGTCTGGCAATGGTTGCATATTTCCACAATTAACATTCCATATTTACATTTAAACCTAAATAAGCCAAAGAAGTGAAATAGTACGAATTTAAACTTGATTCAAGGTAGCCGCATAGTGCATACAGAACTTTTAACAACGATGTCTTATATTTTTCGAATTATAGAATGAAAAGTTCCAAAATCTACTCTACGGAGACTTAGAAACATAAACACATCTTTGTGTTCATTTTTAGGAACCTCTGTTGCTAGTAGATTATGAGCCAATTCGTTACAAAAAAACCTTCTCCTTGTACATAAAATATGCTATAATGAACACCTACATTTTAAGTGTGATGGATTAACAAAAACTTGTTCCCAAGTATGTTTAGAGGAACACCTCATTTTTGGTGTGTAAGGAATTTGAATGCAGGGTGGTTTGCAGATAACGTTTGAGACATTTTGCAATTCAATTCATAAGTAGCATTAAAATAAATAATTGTGCTTAAGGACAAAGTTAAACATAATTGCTGCAAAGCGAATAGAATTTCAATAATTAAACAAGTTTTATGTCATACATCTTTTGTAACATTTGTATAGAAATATATTTTACCATTACTAATGTCAGTTGAAGAATGTTTATAAAACTAATGTTTATAAAAGGGATTTAATGTCCAAAATTTAAGTAACATAGATTTTGACCATAAATTAGATGTCCTAATTTCCTTATGATATTTGACGAAATGTATGTATGCTATTAAATTGTTTAGCTTCCTCAAAATTTCTTATTAGGATATAAAGGTTTAACACGTGCCAATAAATCAATTTTATCAAAATAATTTTGGGTATTAATGAGTATCAAACCCTGTTAATCAAGTACAAAAAAAATTGAAAACGTTATTTTTTCACAAGTTTTATTTATTAAGAAGCTGTATACTCGCAAATAACATCGAATTCCTCATATACAGTTTTTTCTATATTTTTCACAATATCTTCAATCGATACAAACTGCGATTCACTCGTAATAATGCTTTTTTGGGGGAAGGAGTTCAAAAATTACAATGTTAGTACCCAATAACTTAGCCTAATATAAGTTAGAGTATATCAGATTTCCGTGCTTCAAATACCTGACACTATCGCTATGAAGATCTGCTTTACACTCTTAAAACAAAAGAGTGAAATCCACTCCAGTTGGAGAAGTGCATTTTCGACACTGGAAAGGATTGAATATTAGCTCAGGCTGAGTTGAAATCACTCGTTTGGAGTGATCCTGTCGTTGGTTTAACACACAAAGAATCCACTCCTTCCGGGTAAGTGCATTTTCCAGTCTGGAGGAGTGAAATTAACTCAAACTGAGTTCAAATCCACTCTCTTGTTTTAAGAGTGTAGGTATCCACTCATAAGGAGAGGGGGGTCCTAGTTACTTGATAGAGGTTCACAATACCGAAGCCCGGCGCTATAGGATCATCGTGTAACTCACATGCGACGTTATTTCAACCACACCATAATCTTTTTATACTAACGAGCCCCCCTCAACAACATTAATATCCCATTTAACACACGACCAATCCATCTAGAAACATCGAATTGCCCATCAGTCATACACCCTTCATTAAACATTCAAAAAAGACGGGGCGAGATTATCCTATCATTGGGATGGGCTGGGGAGTTGAAACGACCGGGGACGGAGCTAAGTTGCATTTAATCAAGAACAAAGGTGTGAAAAAGTGACGTAAATGGATCTGTGTATTAGGGGATGTCACTTTTAATTTGGTGGCTGGAATTAGATGGAGAAACTGCGTGTTAAAAAACCCGTGGAAAACAAAGTGTCAAATTAAGCCATAGATTGCTTTCGTAATTGGAAGGCTTAGTCAAAGAACGCGATATATGTGACAGTTTCGAAAAACTTGAGATTTTTGTGTTAAGGAACATATTTCCTCTTTTAAAGATAATGAGTTTCTCATTTTACAAATACCTAAAGTTTTGTATATATTTTTTATCGTTTGCAAGTAGGGGGAACCAGTGACCCAACTTGTAGTTTTTGGCTTGTAACTTTTAAAAAACACAATTTATAGATGTGCAAATGACATCAATTTATACTTATACGGGTCATTCTCTGTAAAAGGGACAAATTGCACTTTTAAAAACTGGGAAAAAAATATTTTTTTTATTGAATAATTATCTTTATATGTGTTGCTCCCATTCATATATAGTAAAAAAAAATGGTTTAGATCCATTTGATGATTTTATTTTTTAAAAAATACATATTTTCCATACTTGAAAATTGACGTAAACTTCTTTAGATACTGAGCATGTGCAACAGACAATATAGAGGCGCATGCAACACCGAAAACACGCATGCCTTTTTGACCTGGCCCAAAAGTTACGCATGGTGCTTCAGTTCAAAAATTCATGATTTAAATCTATGTGGGGTTAAGTTTGGTTGAATAAAAAGGTGCACTAAATCTATAGTAGATAGAGTACACAATATCTCTCTCTCTATAGGAATGCGAGTTTTTTCTTTAAATGGGAAAGTTTGGTTGGGTTGGTTTGAAATACCGCCACACTACGGCTACATGAGGGCCAATTGGCGACTGTCATCGTAATTTAGAACCCTGGTCAAGTGATGAGGTCGACACCGACCATACTTGAATATTGGCATTTTGTCAAATATAATTTCAATGGAATAAATTGTGTTAAATAAGGGTATACTATGAGTATGACGTGATTAGAGTAAGCGACTTCTTATCAAGAAGAGCGACTGAAAAAATTGCTACCGCATTTTATTGTACAGTTTTCGTCATAAATCTCTTGATGATAACGTGACTGTGGGTCTAAATTACGATACCCGATATCAATACCAATAGTGTAGTTCTAGTGTAAGGATAATTAAAACTAACCCTAACTCTTGATCACAACGTAGAAGAAGCAGAAATATTTAAAGGCATGACTTTTTTTTAAAAATTTACAGTTGAAACGAAACAAACGATCGTTATTGAATGCGCTGCGAAAGATAGATCCAAGTTGAAGTTATCCAATGCGGACTTACTTTTAAGGCTGATATGTGAATTAGTGACGTGTGAGTGAGTGACGATTCCGCAGAAAAAGTCAAATAACATCATTTGCAAAAAAAATTGCATAAGGTTTAGAGATTGTATGATAATCTACATTCAAATGCCCACAATTTGAGACCATTAAAAAAATTCTCGCACTTATCTATAATCAGTAAATGAGATTGAGTTAGTGACGACTCTAAAAGACTCCCGTGATATTTTTAATGTTAAAAGTACTGTAAAAACGTTATCACTCAAGGATCAAAACAACTGATGGCTGATTTAGAAGCCTCAATTCTTTAGGAATAATATGCCAATTAACATTCGATTTCTTAGTCTTCCAGTAAGTTTTTAATTGAACTTTAAAGCAGTGTTGTAGGAGTAACTCTATAACCAAGGGACACATACATACTCATAAAATTACAAAAATTTGCTGATGGTAGAAAAACACCAGATACATTTTCGGAAACTACAGAAACTATTTAACCATAAATAGTTCCGCCAAAAAGTATTATATATTTAAAACAGCTATATTTAGGTAGTTAAAAAACGTAAAAGCATGTAGGGACAGTGTGAGGGAGTGACAAATCGGGTATTTAAAAGAAATTTTATGTAAGTAAATTATAATTATTTGATATTTTTTAGGTGGGACTAGTTAGGGTGTGGGCGCGTTTACACTAATAAATCACAAACTTGCATATATAATTTGAAAATAAAGAGTAAAGTGTCCGGGACATCGATTTGTCCCTTTTACAGAGAATGACCCATACATATAATTTTTTATCGGTGTGGTGAAAAGTGTGGTTGGCTTAGGCTTATATATGGCTTAGTTGTGTAATATAATGTTTTATGGTAGAATGTTACAATATTGAACAATAATGTGAGATAAGTATTTTTTATCCTAACGGATATGTGTATTAAGATTTAGTTCAGTAGTTATTGATGATGCAAATCGTAAATTGGATTTAGTTTTTGGTCACAAATGTTTAAAATAATTGATGTGCCGAAAGTTTTTAATTTTTTACTACACCTAAGGTTAATCGAATAATGAGTCATAATTTTTTCACAACTTTGTTGATATAATTTCTGATCCTATGTTGTTTTAGCTACACTTGACATCACATCATTTACCAATTTAATGTAGGAAGGATTGAACCTTACATTGTTATAATATTCTTTAAAATGATCCCAAAAAAAGGGTTAGTTGCTTCTCACATGAGAGCTATTATAATAAGTAATACATAATTAAATAGTTTTTATTTAAATTTATTTCATAATTAAGAAGAATTGATATTGACACCTTATCTACAGCAGCACATCATTTTTAATATAATTTTAAAACAAAGCATGCTATACTCTGAAATGTCGCAAAAGCTATATGACTCGGGAAAACAAAGCGGATTTTTAAGAAATTACTAACATTCGTACGTTGCTCATTATTAAAGAATAGACAACGTAAAAGCTTGTTATAGATAAAAGGTGTTTCGCTTGAATAAACAGCACAAATGACTACATCGTAAAAGCAACAGGATTAACAAATACAAATGACTACATCGCCTTGTCTAAAAATATTTTACTACTTTGTAAGTTAAATTTTTATGTACGACCGTAAAACTTGAACTCTTTGTTATCCCTAACAGTACTTAATTAAAATATAATGGCAATTTTGCTTTAAAGTTAATTTTTACTTTGATATACAGAGGTCAAATAATTATATGAACAGTAAAACAATGCTTAGCTAGACATCTTTACAGTCCGATAGTTAATAATAGACAAGGCTCGCTTCCCGAAAGTCATGGAAGCTCAAAACTCAAAACATAGTCGGGGTCAAGATTTCATAGTTGCAATAGACATGGCGTTGACGACATATAATCATAATGAGAATGAAATAAATATTCATGAAAAAGTATTGGGAACTCTTTTATGAGAGACTTAAAGATGAAAAGCATTTATGCGAAGCTCAAAAAGTTATAAAATTATGGAAATGCAATGGTACTTAATATATAGTTATACTTAAAATATATATGTTATTAGTCACGACTTTCATTGCATTTTATTCAACTTTTAAGTATGTCGTCGTCATATTTTTTTTTCAATTTGTGTTGCTTTTCAAAAACTTCTGAACTCTTTGTTTAGCATTGGGGTAATTCACAGACAGCTAGAAGTAAAGCAAAGTTTAAATATACTCATAGTTTTAATGGCGTCGATTGTATCTCGTACCATTTGTTCAATATACAAAAATGTCCTAATTTATGCAAGTGATGATCCCCCTCCTAAGCAACACGATATATTTAATATTCACCCATACTCTTCTCATAAATAACCTACATTTGGGACCGTATTCGAAATAGCATATCATTTGGAATCAACCTAATCAATGATAAAAGTTTCTGTTGATCGTTGGTATAAATTAAGATTTTGGAATGCTAAATTAGAATATGTAACTAATGATCCCAAAATGAAGCCCATTATTCAACTGCCGTTTCCACCTCTGCAAATAGGTAATTATAGTCGTGGTGTTTAAATATAACAGTGTTTATGTATTTTGGTTTTGTATAATAAATTTATTGCTATTGGTTTTGTTATTTGATGTAAATTTTTTATTTGTTTTTTCATAAAACGCTTAAACAACAAACTACTTAAATTAAGTGCCGGTTCAATTTTTAAATAATTCGTATTTTTTTATGGTCCGAAACTTATTGTGAAGAAAATTATTATTTGAAAAAAATTAGAGATAAAAAAAGACATAATAATAATTGCTAAGTACTTTTGATAAGCAGTCTTAATGTTGTCGTATTAACTTTATTCCTCAGCAAAAATATTTAAAGAACGTATTTTTACAATAAATCATAAAAAAATATCTAATGGGTCATTTAAAAGCCTTAATAAACTAAAGAATGTAGGAAAATAATACAAAAGTCCAAACCATTTGTGAAATTTTTTAACATTTTAACTAAAATTGTATTTCTGCTTTAATTAACTATAAAAAATATGATATGTTTCGTGGGTGGGTTGAAAATAATACGAAGATCTTTCTAACACAAACCAAACATTTTTTTAAATTTTTCATTTTGAAAAACAAATTGATATACTTTAACGATATTTCCCATAACCAAATATCAAAAAACATCAATTTTGCACCATCCAAAGTCAAAGTATCATAAATTAATTTGCTTTTTCCTTAACATCAAACAACAATTACAAAAACGAACCTGTTATTTCTTTAGCACCTCTAACCTTCAAATCGAGTTTGCACACTTCATGCATAGCGCATCATCAACCCCAACCCTGCATATTTATGCACCCACTAGTCACGTGACGGTTATCGTGGGAACATCCATAATGGTTAGCGGTTTCGGCAGCGCATGCATTACTAACTGCGACTGTCGCCCATTCGTGAAACTGTAATGGTAGGCATTTGACTAGTTTTCCTTGGAATATTCATTATTTTTGGGGGAGTTTGTTTAAATACTAGAATTTGCGTAGAGAATTTAACGTTTGCTCAGTTTCTTGTAATGTTGTAGATACATTACAGTACTGGGGTTTTATCAATTCCGTGGTTTTCAAAGTCACAGAGAATGAGCCTTGGGAATTTTTCATTGTCACTTTTTGTAAATTTTTTTCTTTTATTTAGTCATTTATTTAAAATAGTCAGTACAATTTATTGAACAATCGCTTGTAAAAAATATCGAGTATCTTTTGGAAGCACAGCTTGCTGGGTATATCTTCCATTAAGCTAGAAAAGAATTGAATACCCAGCGCTAGCTATGAAATTTGTATTATGCAAAATACAATTTCTCATTTTATTTTGCATGTTGTAAGGTCTACCAAGAATTCTAGAGGCAGGTTACCAAAAAATAGCAATCGTACTGAAAGGTAGTGAAGAATTAAAATTTGTGAGATAAATGTAGAGATACATATCTCAGAGAGACTGTTTTCGTTGTACTATATAAAAGAAAATGGGCATTAAATATATTTAATTGAACAAAAAAATATTCTTAAGAAAAACTAGAGATAGTTTCAAAATCATAATTAAAATATAAAACTATCACGCGACGTATAAGAATGCATAAACTGTCTGGAACAAGTCAATTTTCCCCAGTAACGTAATCAATTCAAAATCATTCATTTTTTTTTTCATTTAAAGTATGGACTTTACTATGTAAATATCATTTTTTATATTTGGCTACTAGTTGAAAGTTTAAATTCAAATATCTTGAAGTGAAAAAAAAACATATTCAATTTTGATCATTCCGATCAGTCATATTGCTACTATAAACAAAAGTTGAAAAATGTCATTTTATCTTTTATTGAATCTTAACCCACTTCCACCATTCTCAGATGCTTAACAAACAACCAAAGTGACACTTTATACAAACAATACTCATCTCTGAATTTGTATTCGTTCCCATGTACGGATTACGCGGGCTCCTCAATTAGCCATGACATAAAGGGATTTGTTAAAATCAATGTTGAACAAAAGGTACGTGACAATAATGTCAGATGTCACACAGAGATGTGTCGTATTTTTTTTTTCAGGGTGGGAATTCTGTCGCTCGTTGATAGACGTGTTGTAGACCCATTTGTTTAGTTGGGGATGCGTTTTGACAGGTTAGATATTGGAGATAACCGCATTTAAATTTACTTGATTTTATTTATAAAAAAAAAACTTCACTTGACTCTTCGGCTCAACAGCCGTTAGTGGGCCAAGGACGGAGGTGCCCATTTCAGCTTACGTGACCAAGGGCTCTGTGCTGCTATGCATGTCCCGGTTAAGTGGACAACATTACGAAGAACACTCAGTGTTTAGTTTCCAAGCATGCTTGGTCATCATTTTATGGACAGGGAACTTGATATTATCGGGTCGTTAAACTTTCCGGGTGTTATATTTCCAGGTAAATGATTCCATCAAACGATAGACTGTTTTCAGTTACAGTGAAACTTTATTTTCGATTACAATTTTGTAAAAATTAATATTTAAGTGAAATTGATGAAGAGAATATTTTTGAAAATATCACTAAAATTAAACACATAAAAATATGTTTTAAATTAATAGATACATCACATAGCTAAGACATATTTCACATTTTTATAATTTAAAATATTTAATTTAAATAAATAATTAATAATTATTTATTTAAACATTATTATAATTTTTATAATTTGCACAAAGGCTTAATGCTATCTTAAAATTAAGCATTATAATTCTTTATAAATGTGTTTCCTGCATTATTATATAAATTTTATGCTTTTATAAGTGTTATCAAAGAAAACATTTCTACTAGTAGAAGAATTATTTATTCTTAAAATACTAAGCATATTCAATTCCTGAGCTGTGTAATGTACTTCTGTTTTCAAACCTCCTTCCAATTCGATATGTGACGAGCGCAAAAATTGAATTTATTCTTCATTTTATTTAATCGAAAATAATACTGGAAAGAATTTCAAATGCATGCAATTGAAGAAATATAACTCGTTTTCTTTTCCTGATGGAATGTTATTTGGAAATAAAAAAAAGGAAATGTGTGCATATCTTCTTAAAATATGTAATTACATAAAATCTAAATCACAAATACATATAAATTAACTTTTCAGTTAAAAGAATTGGTTTATTTACGTTGAAATTTAGTTTTCATGTGGAAGTCACAAAAATACTTAGAATTTGTTTATTTCATACTAAAAGATACTGAACATGTTAAAAGGACAACACAGCTTTAAGTGATATAAAAAACTAATACCGTATTAAATTTATCTACATCAAATTTATAAGTAAATCTTTTATTTATTTGATGGCATGTTATTAAATGAAGAGATGAAAGTCGGAAGCTTTTTAAAAGATAACAGTTTACTGTGCAAAATCACAAGGCTTCAAATAGACGCAAAAATAATATCAACATTTAATTAAACATTTCAAAAGAAAATCTTTTAATTAAGCAGCACAAGATAGCAATCTAAAATAGCGAATATATCACAAAAATAATCAATACCGTTTTGTGAAAGGTTTCAAGTGAAACTATGTTTTGACGTCTATAATAACAAGCGAAGCTGAAAAGCCGATAAAAGTAATTAAAAGTGTAGCTTTTACTTCGAGAAAAGGAAAAACTTTTTCTCCCTTTCATAAGTAATAACTTTTTTTACAACTACGACATCAAATGTTAGTTGTTATCGTAAGAAAAACTAACCTCTTTCGTTCTTGAAAATATTAAAGCCAGAAATTAATCAAAAGTTGTTTCTTAAAATGTTTTTTGAAGTTTCGTTTCCAAATTCCAGACACACAAGTAAAAGACAGTTTTCATTAAAATGAAGTGTCTTCTTTTTTAAAATTACCATAAATCTTTTTATTAGAAATTAACCAGTTGGTGGAAAAACTAATATACAGAACTACGTTCTTTTAGTTAACGTGCTGTGTTCTTTTAGTTAACATGCGACATAAAAAAGTTTTAAGTAAATTTAAAACGACCCTTTATTATTTTAAGATAATATTAATTTGCTCTCTATTTCAAGTACAAAAATTACGATACGTTTTCGAATGAAATAGAGCTTATTGAGCTTCAACAAAAAATTCTATACGAGCCAAAATAGATGAGTTTTTATGATGGCGTAATACTCACTAAAATTTTTACAGAAAACAAGTAGGCTTATAACAATAACTGTCATCTTGAGCCACTTCCACACAATATTCATACTAATGTATATATGGTAGTTAAGTTCATTCCTCCTACCATTTAAGTTTTGAAAATTCATATAAATTATTATTTTATTAAAGTTTTTTCCTACAAAATCTTTAATGTGGTTCATGAGTAAAATTTTTTTAAAAAATTGCTGTTTGAAACTCATACATCAGATTTATTTTCTAATAATTTTTTTAACGAAATATAAACTTTTGATTCTATTGATTCTAGTGATTTTTTAAATCATGTAACGGTTTTATTAATTTTTCCAAACCATTGGTTAACTAAAATAAATCTCACTTGCAATTGCTTGTTTAATATTGCAGGACTCTTTAGTATTCCTTTAAAAATCTTAACCTACTTACATACTATTTTACATTCCCAAAACCACTATCAAGCATAATTCGACCAATCATTCTAGAATCCCCATGAAATGTATCCACTCAAAAGAAATAATACCTCTTTCTTTTAATTTGCCTACGTGTATTTTTGAAACTATCTTCGTGTTTCATATATATCAATGGATTAATAATAATAGTTATCCCTTTCAAATGACCGTGTAGATTATAATTCCTTTTACTAGGCGAGAAAAGTTGAAGGTATCATTATCAAACAAGACAATGGAAATTACACTATCGATTGCAGTTTCATTTGAAGATAGTAAGAAAAACGAAACTAGAGAGTGGGTTAATGTTACGTTTGTAGGAGGGTAGGAAAAAGGTTAGAATTTAAAAGAGAAACAAAAGTACACTGTATAAAATATGTATCTATGTTTCACAATAATTTTAAGTAGATTTTCTGGCTGTAAAATATTTATTTTCATCAAATCATGGTGAAGGTAAAAACTAAAAAAATTTTGATTCCATACAAGCAGTGATTTGGTGCGCGTGGCTACAAAACTCAATATTTGTAGTAACTCTAGATCAGCTAAGATTCATATGCATGCACTTGGAACCAAAAGGCATTAAAGGGCTTTGAAATTCCTTGAAAAGTTGAGAAAAAGTAGAATTTTAATATGCATCGATATACTAAAAAGCAATTAAATATATTTTCACAGTAAATTTTGGTTCATCTATCGTGTGATAATAATAGTTATCCGTTATATAGCGTGCCACTCCTTTAACTAGGCGAGAAAGTATCGGTATCATTAGATAACAAAACAATGGAAATTACTCTTAAGATAAGAAAACGAAACTACATAGTAGGTTAATGTTACGTTTGTAAAAGGGTGGGAAAAGGGGGTCCCTTGAAAGAAAGTAAATTAAAGGTCAAATGTCATGTTAGGTATTTGGAGGCGCCCTTGTCAGAAACGCCCTACGCTTGTTTCGCATTTTCCGATCAAGGTTTGGAGCAATTAAACCTTCGTGTTCAGTTGTTCAGGATTAAAATAAAACAATTGCGTTAGGAAAGTAGTTATAAAATTGATTTAAAGTTCTGGAGTAAATTGTAATTGATTCTAGTTCTTGTTGTAAATTTGTGCTAAACTTCTAGAAATGTGCTGCAAGCGATCTCCTGAAATGTGGAAGTAATTTGTCTTATTCGTAACTTGCTAAATTTTCGCTATTTTAATTTTGAAAACCAAGTAGATTTTTCGAGTATTTTTAGACCTTTTCATTTTTTAATTTGATAGACTTAAAAAAATCTGAAAGTTGGCTTGGCATCGCGAAGATGTCCGTACCTTCCTCCAAAACATCGTTTCTATTCGCCCGATGTTAAATATAATTTTTTGTTAAAAAGGTATGGCATCAGACATGTATCAATTATATTTTGTTTCTGTCCGTGTTAAAATCGTGCAAACGCACGTATTTCCGTCCGTCTGTCTATTTGTCTTTTATAAATGTGTCACATTTTCAGTTCTAACCGTCGGTTTGTAAATTCTAATTTTTCGATAAAAGCTTCATCCCCCCCCCCTCACGGTTCTTTTGGTGGAGACCAGATGCACCCTTTTCTACTACTTAGCTACAGAATTAGACATTTTCATATCGTAAATATTTGTCCTCTACTTTTGTTTGTTTACATGTTAAATATATGTCTGTGAAAATCTTAAAACGGTTTTGAGAAAACTTAAATAATACATTCAACCTAACACATTCTATTATTACAATACAGTTTTGCCACACCTTCCGGACTCAGCATGTAATTACAGTAAACACACAATAGCGGAACAAGCCTTTTAATAGGTCGCTCACTTGCCTAATATTCGTCCTGAAAAAAAAATTACCCAACGTCTTCTGTTCTAATAAACATAACACCAAAACAAAACCGCACTAAACATCCGTTCATTACCGCTTTGTAAAGCAACTTTGCGCACCGCATTGTCGTACAAAAGCGCATTGTTTAATAAAGTTGTTGCGATCAGATGGGCAATTGTGATTGTGAACCGCTTTTGAGTATATAGTGGTTATGAGTACGGCACGTCTATTTACAAGAATAAAGAGCTTTCTTGTTATTATAAATATGCTTCCGTACAACTTTCTTCTATATCAATGTCTTGAAAAGTGAATAGTAGGCCTCTGAATGAGCATAATCCTTTAGGTATATCCCGTCTCTTACGAGCATAAAGAGCTTTCTTATTAATAAAGAGACTTCCTCATAACTTTCTTCTTCATATAATGTCTTGAAAGGAGAATAACAATCTATAGAAAATTTCCATTCAATACTTCAGCACAAGTTATTTATACGCGGGATAGTGACGTATCAGTTGAAAGAGGATTTTTCAAAGGGATAGACTGAAGTTCAGCTTTTTCGTAAGACAGTAAACATTTATGTAAAATTGCAGTAAATTGAGAGCAGTTACTTTATCCTCTTGGGACCTGGCGCACACGTTTGGGCAGATTTTTTAAAACTTCCCCACAAACAAATAATAGTTAATTAGTTCCCAAAATTGACCTGGTCGGATAGAAGACGATCCAAATATCAGGTTTCAGACTTTTATTGCAGGTATCAGTCATTTATTTCTATAAAAAAATGAAATTGAACGAGGGTCAATGCGAAATTAGAGTTCTTAGAAAAAATATTTTTAATTTTTTTCAGACTTTTCGAAAATTTCTTTAAGCAATAATTTAAATGCCTTTGGTATTAAAAACAATTCTAAAATAATATGTTAACAAAAAAATATGTGATACGGTTTTTTTTTTTTTTTTTTTTTTTTTTTTTTTTTTTTTTTTTTTTTGGCTTTATAGCACAAAAATGTGTAGTTTTAAGATCATCACATCACTCGATTCTTTAAACTTTTTTCTATTAGAAAAGATTTTGTATTAATCCTAATAGATGTCAGCTCTATTATTTTTTTTAAATTAAGATCAGAAACATTATGATGCTAATTGGCATCACTGGGACTGAAAGAGTTGAATCGTAAAGTCATATTCCCCAATACATGTCTCGTATAGATTTCTTTATTCTTCTTATTCTTGACTTCTGAAAGGAAACCAGTGGTCTCTACACGATCTTTAGCTCTCGAAGTCATAGAAGTTCCCTTGTTATTGGCTTTTAGAAAAGAAAACTGGGACCTTGTTCTTATGAAAGAATGCGGCTTCCTGTTTGTATAATGGATTAGCTCTTGAATGGCAGAAAATGTTTAATGCATCCCAAGACATGCATTGAATGTGATATACTGCTTCAATATATGATGGATGGCCAATAAAGTTTTTATGTCCAGATTTAATCTTAAATGTTTTTGTTGAATTTGAGTTGAAAAAAATGTTTTGTGATAATTTTTTTTATATATTTTTTGTTAGTAAGATGTAGAGTACGTTTTAGCTTAAATGTGAAAGAACATTGACAGACTAAAAACTATTACGGTATCGAATTAAGTTTAAATTGTGCATTTCACTTCGGATTCTTTTTATTAAATTATAGCATGAAATTAAGTATATTTTAAATGTGGTAGTTGAATGATATTTAAAATTACTATGTAAAAATTGAAATCATTTTTCTAGGGTAGAGTAGGGTAGGTACACATATATTCCGGCTTGTGTGCTTGATCAGAGACCCACTTTCAGCCATCGTCATGTAAGACAGATACAGAACTAATTTTTACTGTCACAGGGAAAGGAAGTACACCCAGGTGAAGGCGGGAATCAAACCCGCAACCTTTACAGCTCGCAGACTGCTAGCGTAATGTTTTGCTATCCAAACAACTTGGCCATCCGGGCCCCAAGTCATCTTTGTGTTTGGCTTTTATGAGTCAGATTTGTCATTGCCTTATGATTGCCATTGCGATTATACACTCTTAAAACGAACGAGCGATTTTAACTCAGTCTGATTGATTTTCACTCCTCCAGTCTGGAAAATGCACTTCTCCTTTTGGAGTGGATCCTTTGTGTGTTAAACCTCCGACAGGATCACTCCAAAGGAGTGATTTTAACTCAGTCTGAGATAATATTCACTCCTTTCCAGTGTCGAAAATACACTTCTCCAACTGGAGTGGAATTCACTCTTTTGTTTTAAGAGTGTACGCTACAGTAAGTACGGCAAAAATCAGAGGAACAGTATATAATGTGAAAGGACCTCAACGAAAATTCTTCTCGAGGAAGTGAATCAGCACAGACAATTATACCAAATGAGTGACCATTAAAGACCCAGTGTCTCTCTGTATGAATTTCAAATTATTTTTTCTAGAACCAATCATAGATTTTTCCACACTCTCAGAAATAACACTTTCATTTTTGACGATTTATGAATCCTGAAGCCTCATTTCGTTAATTTTGAGGATTGTTTCGTCAAACTATCACGTGACTTTTGAGTAAACGCGAATCCTCACTTTTACGATCGTGATTTCACGATTTTGTATCTTGATTTTGAGGAAACTGAATCTCATTGCTGTACTCACATGCTCAAAAATGACGAAATATTTCTTTAGAATAGACGACATTCAAATCCTCATAAAAATGACGATTCAAATTTCCTCACTTTGAGGAAACGAAAACTCGGAGCATTTGCCAGTAAACGAATCGTCAAAGTTAAGGAAAATTTCGTCGTTTTTGAGCATTCATTTTTGAGCATTCATTCATTTTGAGCATTTCTTCATTCATTCATTTTGAGCATTCATTTTGAGCATTTATGGAAGCAATCAGATTGCACTCTAAAAAATCCTTGGTTTAAACTAAGAGACAATATAACAACAATTTTTATATAAAAACTGTAAGTCAAACTGGTAAAATATTGATCAGTTTTTAGACACACTCCTACAAACATTGCCTATCACTCCCACAAATTCAATTGTTACAATATTAGTGTGTGTGTGAAAGGTATCTTAACAAAAACTCCACTAGAAGTGAACCAACTCAGATAATTAACCAAATGCCTGACCATTAGCGAACCTAGAAACTCTCAATACCTCTCCTTGTCACAATGTCGACGGGCATTCATTGTCTTTCTGGGAGCAATCAGAGATTCCAATCTGCTGTCCACTTCCGCGGTAATAATGGTGTGCAGGTTTGGGGGTAACGTCGGACATTCTAGTGAATTGCTGCCTTCACAGTCTGAATATAGTTCCAGTCAGTAAATAGTTCTCTAAGTCGGGAAATGGCTAGAAGACTGAAAGGCGTTTAGTCGGTGTTATTTGGAATAGGGAGTTAGTTTAATTAAAAATCTGATGGGTTGGTTGATCGAATTCATGCAACAAGAAACGTGGTTTTCATTTATATGCTATTTTCTAGATTAAAGTACAAAAATATTGTAACTTTGTTTTTCTTTAGCGTACATACGGATGGATTTTAAGGTTTTAAGGTAAACTGTTCCGTAGGGCGGTATGACCCACTAGTACTTCAAGCTTAACTATCCCGTGAGACGGCGTGCATCACAGATGAGTCACTTGTTTTCAGAAAAGAATTCGTTCAAGAATAAGTTTATTTTATTTTTTCTCAACAAAAATATTGAGTATTAATATTTAATTAATACTCGATATGAACTCAATTGAATTATAGCATTCTATACTTTATATTTAATCTCATTAAGCCCTTTCGAACTCGCAAAGTGTTGTTCCCGCCCCGAAAAGAGTAAGGATGTAAGACAGTCCCGCCTCCCAAGGAAGAAAAAAATAGATAGTTTGCTCCGGCGTGAACGTGTTAAACGACTTCACGTTTATAAGGTTCGATTGCACTCTAAAGACATGATATCATACTTTATTCATACATTGTAAACCATCTTTTCATATCTCTAAGATTCGATATCAAAAAATGAATACACGGAAGTCGAGATTTCTCGGCAAATCTTCTTACAGGTCGCATACGATAACGGAAGTAAACACGGAATCTCGAAAGGTAATCCTAAGATTAAATTTCGAATATGGAAGTCAAACACAAGAACCCGACAAAAACACAATGCAGACGGGTCTCGAATCTTTTAGATAAAGAACTATTTTTTAGTCGACAGAAAAAGTTTTGGAACAGATATAAATTTCCATTCGAAGCAATCATTCACCCGACAAAAGGGTAGAGAAAAGTTGTTGTTTTTTTCCGTTCGACAGAAGAATTTTTTGTTTAGTTATAAGTGGGTTTGACAAAGCCACAACTTATATTTGTTGTAAAATCCCATAACGTAAACATCGTTTGAAAAGTTAAATAAGAAAGCTAGTAAAAAGAAGAAAATTCAAACTCACCTTAACTCTCAAATTCCTTACCTATTACCCATTTGACGCTAACGACTGTATCATACGCAAATGGTCATGATAAGCGCATTTGAGGTGCAGAAAAATTTGTTAAACTATACATTACCATCTGCATGAGGGTTTAGCACACTGTTTAAAAAAATTGGTTAAGCATTTCGTTGGAATCTAAAAACTTTGTAGCTGCAACAATTAATTGGAGTGTGAATATACCAATTTTGTGCTAGAACCCAAACTCTGATAAACCACAAAAATGGTAAATCAACGCCCCAAATAGAAGTAGGGTCCCGGATGGTAGAGTGGTTTGGATCGCAGACCACTACTCTAGCAGTCAGCATAACGGGTGAGGGTTCGATTCCCGCCTTCATCCTGGGTGTACTTTTCTTTCTCTGTAACAGTAAAATTTCTTTCTGTGTCTTTCTAACTTGACGAAGGCTTATAAGCGGGTCTCTGATCAAGCACACGAGCCGGAACATATGTGTACCTACCCTACCCTATAGAAGTAGCAGTAAGAAAGTTAGAGGATACCGGTGCAAAATCTAGCACCAAATTTTTAACTGGTGCACTGACACAATTTTATTGAATACCGCAGATAAACCGTAGGTACAGTTTTCACTTTAATCGCAAGCGAAAGATCTAATTGTCTTTACATTCCGGTACCGTAGAAACGGAGAACATCACCACAATCTTAGGGCCTGGATGTCAGAGTGGTTTGGACCATTACGATAGCAGTCTGTGCTCTGTAACGGGGGCGAGTTTCGATTCCTGCCTTCGCCCTGGGGGTACTTTCCTTTCTCTGTGACAGTAAAAATTTATTATGGGTCTGCCTTACTTGACGAAAGCTTTATAAGAGGGTCTCTGATCAAGCACATAAGCCAGAATATATATGTATCTACCCTACCACAATCCGTGCAGTGAAATAGGCATAAAACTTTGCTGTTTCGGTTGTTTCTTTTACAAACCAACGAAACAATAGCTTGTGTTTTTTGCGCCAAACTTCGGAAGCCTTCTGTCTTCAAAACAATGGAATCGTATTTATTTTCCGCCAAAGAATGTTTTCTGCTTTGGCGGCCAACTATTGATGGAAATCGACAACTTGCAGTTTGAATGATTGCATTTGGAATGTAGTTAGATCGGGAATCCTGTTGTCGATTCGTTTTTTTTTATATTACGATAGAAATGCTCTAAGATGATCGTAAAGAAATAGTTTAAATCGAGTTTTGAATTTGAAATTGAATTCATATAGAATGTATGTAAATTGAATTGCGTTTTTATATAGTAGAGTAAGTTGATTTGTGGGTTTAGGAAGGTTTTTCGTCCTGCTTAAAATAAGCTGAATCAGCCAAACATACACAGTAGTAAAATGATTTAAAAATACTCTTGAAATTACATTTACTGAATTTTGAGGAAGTAAATATGTGTTTATTGGCTAGAAAAAGGGTATCTATCACTAGTAGCAATAGTATCCATTTGAAATAGTATCGATTCATATTAATGATGATAATATGTATCATCATAATTAAATAGGTTTTTTCTTTATGTTGAATTTCTAAATGTGCACATCAATTTGAATTCTTTCAAAGTGATATAGGATTTAGGAAAGCAGTTAACCAACCTTTCTAAAAATAAAAAGATCTAATTGTTGAAATCGATACCATTAAAATTTGTTATACTTTACTACAATCAGCAAAATAAGTATACTTATTGGATGGTTTCTCATTGTAATCTTTAGGAATATTTGGATTATACAATATAAACTATTTCCATGACTTCCCATTTTAGATTTATTTGAAATTAAAAGTTTTTAGTAATTATTAACGAGTATTTTTCCAAAGCTATGTGTAGCTTTAAAACATTTAGTTTAATTTAAATTTAAATTACATTTCCATTGATTTAAAGTAAACTCCATTACTTAAACTTAAGGGCATAACTATTTAAAAAATGTATTATCAATTAATTTAAATGTTGGTACCCATCATAAGAGTTGAATTAATAATGACTATCATAGTTTTGCTTTTAATTTATGCACCTTAGTATTATTTTCTCTTATCTATACAGGTTGATTGTTGAAGTTGTTTTGTTTTAGCACACATTAAAAAACTTACCATTAAAAAGTTAATTTATCATGTGGAAATAGTTTATGGTTTGGTTTATGTGAGTCATACAGAGAAAATATAAGTACTATAAAGTCATCAATGAAGTATGTCAAAAACTAATCACGAGCGTTGTGAGTCTTCTTTTTTTTTCGTCCCTCCCCTCTCAGAAGCCGATTTGACATTAGAGTGTAACTCTTAGACTAAAGGGTTTTGTAAAATATAAAAACATGATTGAACGGAATGGCTTTATTTTCCACCGTTTTTGTGTCAGTTGAGACACCTTAAAAGAAAAAAAGATTGATGGAATGTTGTCACAGTTATATTTATATAAATAAAGAATAGAAAGGTACGACCAAAGCACATGGACACATAAAAGAAGGAAGAAGCAAAGAAAATGTGATTGTTATAAATTGTTTGGAAGATCGTTATTCTTCATGAAATGAAATGTATGAAAAACATATAAAGGTACATAAAGTGAGAAATTACTTTTAGACTTTTAAAAAAAGAATCTTTTAAAATTATTTAAGAATTTTAGCTGCTGATTTTCTTTTTATTTTGCAAAGTTTAAAAAATTTTATTTTAATAACTGGCACCTCAAAACTTATATAAAATAACATTTGTCACAGTTGCATAATCACTGCAATGCAAATAATCGTTTAAAGTTGACATACAATAACAATTTAACCTTGTTTGGAAATACAAACTGGGAAAATAATTTAAATGGACTGAAATAAATAACTTTTTTAACTCTCCTGAAAATAATTTATAGATATTCTGTATGTAATGTAGCATTAAAAAATTTTCCTGGAAATGTTATACCAAATAATTAAAAATAAATACAAAGAACTTCCCTTTGAAGTACGATAAGAAATCAAAGAAACAAAACTACTATTTTAAGTAACACAGACTAAGATTGCAGTTACAGTTAAAGTCAACCCAACTTGAGCTAGCGTAACATAATTCATTTACGAAATCTGCTCAATGAAGTCTAGCGGAAGAGACACGGTCATTTGAACACACAGTGGAAAACTTAGGAGGAATGAATAAGATGAGATGTTTAGCGAGAAAAATGTGAAGCCCTCTTACAGTTGCTAAGTCTAACGGTTAGTCTATTAAAATAAAACAAGCGACTTACTAGAATAAGACTTTCAAATTGAAGCACATTATTTAAAAACACATTATTAATAATTTATCAATCAGTAATTAAAAGTATAATAATTACAACTTGCGCGTAGATGTGCTACAGGATCTAAATTAATGCAAGTTTCTCATATTTTCGTTTAAAGAAAGAGCCAAATTGTTGTTGATTTTTAGTACAGTAAACCTTCAATTATACGAACTCCATAATTGTCATTCTACTCCTTGCATTCATCCATACGTTTATCATATAAAAGCCTTTTTGGCCTTGAAAAGTCTTTTCATCTGTTAACTAAACGCTATTTTTTTTTAATAGTTTAAAATGCAATTTTCAATGTACTTATATAACCAAAATATACACGTTTTTCTGAAACAAATCCGATCCTTTGAAGTTTTGATTTTTTTACCGATAACAATATTGATTCGTTTAACCAAATTTCTACAGTATTATATGCAATGTACACTCTTAAAACAAACGAGCGATTTTAACTCAGTGTGAGTTAATTTTCACTCCTTTCGGTGTCAAAAATGCACTTCCCCTATATGAGGGGATTTCACTCAATGTTTTGTTAAACCTTCAACAATCACAACAAACGAGCAATTTTAAGGCAATTTTTGGCGATTTAGGAGTTAATTTCACTCCTTTCCAGTGCCGAAAATGCACTTCTATAGGAGTGGATTTCACACTTTTGTTTTAAGAGTGTAGCGCCAAAAATAGTTCATCAGCGATCAAGGCTTCACTATGTAAACCAGTTTTTTGCTGTTTCTTCCTATCAGACAGCATCTGCATTTGATTCTAGCCTCCGATCCCAAAAACTCAAACAGAAAACTTTCTCCGAGGGAAAACAATGCCTCAAATGCTTGGTGGGCATTGGGGCGTGACGTCACAATTCACCCACTCTCGAAACAGGGAGATTGGGAGTTCTTACTCGAACCGGAACAAACGAACATTATGATCTTCCTGTATGTTAACCGTGACTATATATTTTAATGTTTGTTATTGTCATAAAGGTTAAGGGCTTTCTTTTTTCCTATAAAGCAGGGGTTCCCAACCTTTTTGAACCTGCGTAACACTTGAATTTTGAGAAATTTTGGCGTACCCCCAAACCTAAATGTTTTCATAAACATATAATATTTACTCTTCTAAAAATGTTCAAAGGCTTTTTGAATTAAATTCCTGGGAAAACTTTTCATATTGAATGGTTCGATATTTGTTTATTTATCACATGCTTATATTAAAGGAGAAATAAAAAAAATAACATGGTATTTGCAGTTTTATTTCTTACCCATAGGTCTAAAAACATACAAATGAAAAAAATTCGAACTTACTCAGAAAAAATTAATTATCATATAAAATATACTTTTATAGTGTTTAGTGCAAAACTTGTTCTTGTTTGCCTGTGATTTAAATATCAACATTAGGAGTGATGGAACTTATCTTCACTCTTAAGTTCTCTTCAATATTTGTTCTGTTTCTATGTTTATTTTTTACTTACAAGAGTTCAGAAATTCCACCCACAATTAACTCGCAACAAATGACATCAAAATAACTAGCATAATGTTGCTCACAACACTCACGCGTACCACCTGAAATTTTCCCGCGTACCACTTCAAAATTTTTACTTACAATACAAATACAATTACAATTTTTACTTACCAGTGGTACTCGTACCACTGGTTGGAAAGGATAAGCTATTGATTATACACTGTTAAAATGTTGGTGCAACTTTTTAGCTCAACTACTATTCGGAGCATTGATACATCACTTTTACAGTGCATCTAAGTTGTGGGTTACCGCAAAAGTGGTGAATCTGTGCTCCATATAGTGATGCTGGATTCCATTACAATTTTGCACTACATTGTTAGCAGTGTAAGTGCAATCTTTGTTTGACTGGATGAGATTTAAGTTATTTTTTATTTCATTAAAACTCTTTTCAGATCTGTTGTTCATAATGTTAAATTACTCTGCAAATAGTTTGAATAATAGGAAAATGATAGAATTTATGTATTTTAAAATATTTGTGTTTAAGGAAAAACCAACAGTTCCTAGACTGATTTATGTGTATGTATTCCTGAGATGGTAAAACAAGGCCCAGTGGCTGCTAGGATTATAAGCGGATATAAGGTACTAGTACTGACAAATCTCCAATTAATTCCCAAGATTACCAAGAAAACTGGGACAAACCAAACTCAGAAATTGTTTACTCTTTTTAATATCTAAATATATAAAATATAATCAGTTTGGTTGTGTCAATTTTTTGCAGCACGTATAGTTACATACAAAATATTTTTATTTGAAATTATTGTTTAGTGCAATAATGAAATTCCATATTTAATATTAACATCCTTAAAATATTTACTCCGTTCAAATTGAAAAGATTGTAAGTAGTTTAAAAAGTAAATATATTATAAACAACTTACAGTCTTTTCAGGTTAAACGAAGTATTTTTTCTTCTTCTGAGAGACTTCGTAATAGATTCGTTTAAAAAACGAACAAATATAATAATTCATAACTATTTAAGTCTAGTAGAAAGAATATAAAATGAAAATATATTATTTTATTATAAATAGGTAGTTTCTGTTTCAATTAACTTTATTTAAAGTAAAAAATAATAGTTTATTTTATAAACGTTGTTCTCTTAGTTTTTTCTTATGTTTTTCAAGTGTTATTATTCACGGACTATTATTTTTCAATAACTTAAGCGGCTTTTCTTTCAGTATGAAATCAGACTTTAAAAAATTATTTTTTTGTTAATGTACATGTTTTTTTCTGAAATGATACAAAATATCGATATAAAAAGCAACGACTCAAAACTGCAAAAGAGCGGTATATTTTTATAAGCTCTTAAACAGAAACCCTTAGGGTCAAAATAAGGATTCGGCGCTTTTTTAAAGTTTCTTATAAAACCACTTCTGTTTTTATAGAAATCGATGCATTGTTAATGCTTTAAAAAAGCTTTCTGATTGCTTTTTAAAAGTATACGATACGTGACTCTCTGAACTTTACAGCACAAAAAATTGAACAAACACTAATTTTTCTAGATGAGAGTATAATCACGATCTTGAAAGAAAGTACTCTTATGAATATATAATGATTCCGATAAAAGGAATAAAGTTTCGGTTCATAACAGGATTTCTTCTCAAAGTATTGAGAAAAACTTAAATTTAAGGTAAGTGCCCACGGAGGGACTTGGATCAAAGGAAATACATGTGTTTCTAATCCGTGTTGGGGCTTACATATTACGTGGACACCGAGCATCAATAAAAAAAAGGATGAAAAAAAATTAATTAACGTGAACCAAGTCCCACTGTGTATGCATAGCTTAACTTAGACTTTTTTATAATCGTGACTTCAATTTTTAATTGAAAATGGGTTTTCCGTCCAAGCACGGTAACAACTATTTTTATAAACATATTATCCTTAAACATACATTTTAATTTAATAAAATGGAAAGTTATTTAATTCAATCAAAATATAAATTAACCTGCAAAATTCAGACTTAAGCTGCCCTTGAAAAACAGTTTACTTTCAGGGATTATCAGTCCCATAGAGCTAATACATCAGCTTTGAAATCACAACTTCCACAGAATCGCTTTGAAATGTTTGCCTTTTTTCACCAGTTGTAAGAATCAACATAACATCGAAATGAAACAAATTTGAAACGAAAACGTTATCTAGTTATTTAATTATATATTTTTGAACTTTAAAAATAATAAAAATATACAACAGATGACGACACTATTTTAAAACTTGATCAATTAAAAATTAAATAACCAAATGTTATTTTCTTTTCAATTCTGTTTTAAATGGTTGTTATGATGATTCCCATACCTGGTGGAAATGGGATAACATGGCAAAGTAATTCTTTTGCAAAAAAATATGATTTCAAAGCCAATGCATTAGTTCTGTTTGGATTTGGGATATGGGACAGACAGTTTCTCTTAAAGCGTCTTAGAATTTTTTTTAAGGTTAATGGAAACTCTAAGAAACTCATTACATTTTTTCAATAATTTCTAAAAAATGTCAGGATATTTTTCATCTTAAAGTTTCCGACTGAAATAACAAATAATTTAAGAAAGAGCTGTCTCCAGAATCTAAAAAGGACGTTCAAATTGCCCCAGGCCACGAAAAAGACGGATGAACCCCTGAAAAATGGGTCGAAAAGAAAACGATCATAGTAGGATGTCACATTCTTTTTTTCAGAATCTGTGTTTGGATTTGTAGATTCGAACAGATAGCTCCTGCGACATTTCTGCAATTGGAACTTCTACCGATATTAGTTTTTTCCTTACCGCTGACAGTCTTTTTTTAGGGTAAAGAAGAAACGTAGAAAAAGGGACTTTTGGTAAAATGAAGTTCATTCAGATCAGGAAAGTTCTAAAACTACTTTTTAGGCTGACATTCCTTAAACGAGAGAATTGAAATTGCTGAAAGGATTGGAAGGACTACTAACATAGTGTCTTCTCAGTATTTCTTCAGTATATTTAACTTTTAAAAGTGTCGTAATTGCACTTTTCAAGCAAAATGTTTTTCCGATTCTTTTTTCCATAATTAAGGGGTGATCCACAATGCAATTTTAAGTTACGTACAACTTTTAAACAGGATAAGAAAAAATCACGTATAACTTTTTTTTCCTTTTCTTTCTTTTTTTTTTTTTGTCTTCGATATTTGCTAAAGTAGTGTCATTATTAAGTAACTAAAAGCTTTTAACCCTTTCAGTCCCAAAAATTTACTACACTACAGAAACTTCTGATGTTCACAAAATAAGCTTATTTTAGGTCAAATACACGAGTTCCATAAGGAAAAAAATCATTTTAATTTGTTTATATGGTTTTTTGAAATAATGCCAAAAATTTTTGACTGTTGAAAACAACAAAATAAAAAAATATATATTACCCAAAAACACTTCGAGTTATACATTTTAAGGTATCTGACCATATTATTAAAAAAAAATAGTAATTATTTTGACAGAAATAGTTTAAATTGCGTTTTAAACATGTGGAACTGAAGTGAACTTATCAAAAATCAGGTGAAAGACTTGTTGGCTATTTTCTGAATAAAAAAAGTAGTAGTTCTGACTTCTATTGAGACTAATGTAAAATATTGTCTAATAGTACAAAGCGTGAAGAATCGAATGATGTGTGTTTGGATGTCATAACGGGACATAAACATTTTGAAAAAATATTGAAAGTGATGATGCCAAATGGCATCACTGGGACTGAAAGGGTTAAATTGCAACTGCTGTAATTGATGACATCGGTGGCAAGATTTGGTTAACTTCAACCACTACTTGATGGATTATTGTTGATGAAACCGTAGACACGATATTTGTTCGGAAGCGTGTGAAAGCTCCAATTGACTTAACATTGCCAAAATGGATGATGCGGTATGGATAGCAATAAAAAAAACGGTAAACGTTCGATTCAAAACAGACATAATAGCTTTTTTTAGAGTTTAGAAATCTCTAGAAGACTTAAGAAATAGTGTCTTTTATATTCGTATTTATACAATCCTCTTAACTTTGAAAAAAATGCTGCTAAGTAGAAGATATTTGAAGAAAAAGTCAGCAAATAAAGGCTTAGGCTCGTTTGCTGCCTTTTATCGCAGTCGAAATCACCAAAGAAGTAATAAGAGCCATTAAGAAATCCATTTCATGAGAGGATAAGGGTATATAAAAAAGGACCATTTACCATTATTTTTAAAATGGTATTTTTGGATGGATACTTTTGAAGTCAACCAATTTGGACGGAAAAAGTCGCTAATTAAATTGAAAATAAAAATTTCAAGAATTCGCTTGTGATCGAGTTCAATTTAAAAACGATTAGTATACTAGTTTTTTGTGAAGAAATAAAATATAAAATAAGAAGTTCCTCCATTCGAAAACCATTTTTCCTTTCATAGATCATCGTATGTATAAATTTATTTTGGTTAAGTGCCCAATTTCTTTTCTGAATATTATGTACCTTAATTTTTTTACTTGGTAATATCAATATGACACAAAAACAAAATGTATATATTAAAGTAAAGCTATAAGATATATTCAGTAGTTATTCATAAGACATATTTAGAGTTGTTGCGCAATTAGCAACAAAGTGAATAACCCAAATTATTTTTGGTTAAAAAGGTTTTAGTGCAAAGCAGCTACTTAAATATAAAAAGTGGGGTGATTTATTTTCGTGGTATTAAAAGTTTTGTGACGTACAGCCATTTTCATTAAAAGTTGAGGGGCGCGTTAACCCGCGTCTATCCACACTTCTAGCACTGTAACTTATACAATATTCAATTCAGAATCTAGTATCATCTCATTTTATCTAGAATCCCATATAACACGTATAACATTTTATCAAGCATCATATAAAAAAACAAAGTCATTCTCTTACGACGTACGTACAACTCGTTCCCATAACACATTCAAGAAAAATTGAGTAATTGAATGGGTATAGAAACAGTTTCTTAAACCGTATCCGTTACTAAATCTACACCGCTGAATAAGGAGAAATTATACGTTCTAACCGTAACACAATAAGTTTTTTATTATCAATCCAAGCGAGTTCTTTTTGAGAAAAGTCACGTTCCATGCAAGTTTGCGAAATTGGCATCCTTTTGTTGGCGGTCACGGACAACGGGCAACTTCGGCCCGAGTGAAAAAGTTACTTCACCAATCTGGATCAAGTAAAGACATAGTCTGGGTTGTGTAATTTAATGTTTGAGTTAGTTTTGAGAACAGTTAATATTAAATTAAATCTAAGTGAAATAATTAAATTCATCGAATTAAAATAATTAAACTCATCGAATTAAAATAAAAAGGACCCTATATATTTTTCCCAGGTACAATTAAGTATTTCACTTGAGGTGAAATAACAAAAAGGGCATATCGTTAGAAGAAATAAGTTAAATAATCTATAATAATAAAAATGAAGTTTTGTGTGTATGTATGTGGGTGTGTGCCTTATAGATTCAAAAACTAGACATTTGTTTGACTCGTAACTTGGCACAAATGCGTATTTTATACTTAAGTTGCAAATAGGGAACTTTCAGCTCTCAAAATGTTCTATTTTTAGAGAAAATTCGAATTTTCTGATAAAACTACACCACTTTGGCTCAAATCCGCTCATCTTTTTCTTACCTGATGCCATCTGCTGAAAAAATTAAATAAAACCTTCAACGAAAATAAATTAAATCACAAATGTTTATTTTATTGTGTTGCCATTACCTACAGAAACTAAATTCATTATTTGAAAATAATTGACATGTTTCAAGTGACGCAATTCCATACAGTTTCCATTCCAGGATTTATTGTAGTTTTAGTTGATGTTTTTTTCATTGATGGTTCTGTTGATTGCAAATATGCATATTTAAGCAATAAATGTATAGTTAATGTGATGGTTAACAAAGGCCATCGCATTAGAGCTGCATATAAGGGTTTTATGTCTTTATTTTTTTGGCCAAATATGTTGCCAATCTCGCCAAATTATTAATTAAAACTCGCCAAATTGGCAAAATGTTTGTTAATCTATTACTGAACTGTGATTTTTAATTCAGGCCACCGCACTACAGCTGCATATCAGGGTTTATTTTTTATTTTTTCGCTAAATATGATGCCAATCTCGCCAAATTATTTTTTTAAAAACCCGCCAAATGGGCAAAATGTTTTTAAAAAATAATTTATAAACTGGTTGGTTATGCTAAGATCATTGTGTTAGAGCTGTGTAATGGGTGTGTTTGTAGCTATATCTATTTTCTCGCCAAATTATTTCCCAAAACATGCCAAAAGAGTTAAAAGGTTTTATGTATTTATGAGGGAATTGTGATGACATTTATGAGTGCATTTTACACCGTATTTTTGATTTTGGAATTATAAAGCAATGAAACGGGATTTTATACTTAATAACGAGCGGGAAGAATAACTTAAGTTTATGATCTTATAACAGGTTATATGGTACACATACTTGGATCGATTTGATATTTTTTTAATCCGTGCGAAGTACGGGTATAAATTTGCTAGTAACTAATAAAAATTAAATAATTTAGTATTTATATATGATCTTGAACTGTATCAATCTTCTGCTATGGCCTGTACGGGTTTTGTTTCCAATTGGTCATCAATGTGTGTTTTGCATTTGTTTGGTAAATGTACCTAGTTTGTAAATAAATAATAATAAATAAAAAATATTTAAAATAATGTTTGCATATTTCATCAAAGTTATTCATTTACATATTGAGCATCATATTTCCTTTTCACTCATTTAATACAGTCATAAAATTTTTGTACCATTTATGCAAAATATTCCAATGAAACATCTTGAAGATCTCAAGTTTATTCAGGAAGAAAACAATTCTGGGCAAACTTGATTTCAATTATTTCATTAAAAAAAAGGGTAAAAATTTATGTTTTTAATGTTTTCCAGTTTTCTAAACTATTGCCCGGGAGTTTTTTTATGTATTAACAAAGCAAATTTGCTGAAGCCTTTCGAATTTTCTAGGAATCATAGAATCTCTGATATATATGATGGTTTATTTCCACCACTTACAAGCAATATTTTTACTCAAGAGCTAATCAGACCAAAAAGTAATGAGAGAAAAAAAAAATGGAAACGCTTACAAAGCAAACCTTCTTTCTGTGATCTTTAGAGCCAAAATCATTTGATTTTGCCCGGTCATTGCTATTAACTGAAGAAGAAAAAGGTAAAATCACAAGGCTAAGAATTCAAAATATTCTACAATTTTTGACAGGTTTAGGTTAAAGAACCAATGAAAAATAACATAATGTTATGTCTTTAAGATCCTTATTATTATTATTTTTTCAAATCTAATATAAATGTTAAGATCTTTTCTAAAGATATAAACACTTGGGTGGCTGAGGTTGTGCAACGTTAATGTAATTGTTAAAACTGTAGGCGTTGAAGTATCAGATTCTCACAGTTGGTGACGAAATCTTCTCAGGTGTGAAAAGATTCACTTTGTTACACGAAACCATTCATATTTGTGGAATTTAATTCTTTTAACTAATTCCAAAAGATATTATGTGTGTTTATTTTAGAAATCTCTGAATTCAACTTTTTTTTTTAAAACTTATATAAAAGTTTGCGTACAAAATATTTCGACAGACAAAACTGCTCTCCATTCTTTGTAAAAGCCCAGTCGTTGTATCTTAGTTAATTATCGTTCTAAAACTAAGTTTTACTTTTATTGATATATTTTCGTCAGAAGAGTATAATATTTCATTTCGAATACTTAGCGAATTTCTCCTGAAACTTAAAAGAGTAACGTTTCACATCTTAATGGTATAAATACTTTAATAAATTAACTCTTTGGGCACTCAATAAATTTATTTTAAATAATGAGATGAACTATCAAGGTAATATGATAAGATTAAGGACCCCTTAAAATGTCTTCCTAAGCCTTCTTCAATATATTAACCCCCCATACATCAAGAGAAATTAAGCTTTTATTAAGCTAGTAAAACAGCTAACTTAAAATTTGAGCGATGAACTTTTACTAGCTATTTTTATGGTTTGGTAACATGTATAACAATGAACAACAACATAACAATGAAAACATTATATTAATTGACTTGGTAACAACCTCTTATAATTAGAACCATCCTAAACTACCACATTCTTTGTTTTCTTGAGTATTTTTAATTTAAAATTTTTATTAACACTACTAAATATTTATCTCTACCATTTGTGGTGTTATAGGGGCTCTTTGTAGCTATATTTTTTATTTCTTTTAATTTTACTGCACTATATTAACAAATAAACCAAATAACGTAAAAGTAAACTTGTTTTCACACACATGCATGAGATTTAAACTTTAACTATCTACCCATTTGTTAAAAACGGTCATTCTTAAGGTTATATTAATGCAGTAAATATTTCGAAAAATTACCAACGGAATATCTCGGAACGTAATCTATAGCTAATGGCATCTGGTAAAGAATTTGATATATTTTGGATGCTGGGCCTCTGGCCTTTTATTGGTCGACAATTTTTGTATTTGTATTTTTAACAGGATGGGGGGGGGGGTAGGTACATAAATATTCCGGCTTGTGTGCTTGATCAGAGACCCGCTTATAAGCCTTCGTCAAGTAAGACATACACAGAAGAAGCTTTTACTGTCACAGAGAAAGGAAGCACACCCAGGGCGAAGGCGGGAATCGAACCCGCACCCGCAACAGCGCGCAGGCCTGCGATGCTAACCCCTCGGCCTTCCGGGCCCCTATTTGGAACTGTTCAGTCATTATATAATACTTTTAAAAAATCTGAAGTACCAAAAATATACACAGCTTGGAAAATTACGCGTGTGTTTGAAAAATTGACAGCCCAGATGCATTTTGTATCTCTTACATGGTTAACAAAGAAACAAGCTTATTAACAAAAAAAATGAAAGTTTTGAAATTATATACTATACACTCTAAAAAAATAACACTTTCATTTTTGACGATTCATGAATCCTCAAGCCTCATTTCGTTAATTTTGAGGATTGCTTCGTCAAACTATCACGTGACTTTTGAGTAAACGCAAATCCTCACTTTTACGATCTTGATTTGACGATTCTGTATCTTGATTTTGAGGAAACTGAATATCATTGTTGTACTCACATGCTCAAAAATGACGAAATATTTCTTTAGATTAGACGACATTCAAATCCTCATAAAAAAGACGATTAAAATTTCCTCACTTTGAGGAAACGAAAACTCGGAGCATTTGCCAGTAATGGAATCGTCAAAATTAAGGAAAATTTCGTCGTTTTTGAGCATTCATTTTTTAGAGTGTGGTCATTATATCCTGGTGTTCATTCACTGGCGAACGTGACGCCTTAAACGTTCATTCACTGGTTAGTCTACCCTATATTAACAACAAAAAATGAAAGTTTTGTAACTAAATATTATAAATCAAAATGAAACTAAATAACGGCAATCCCATGACCTCTGGTTCTGTTATTCATATTCATGCCCAAACGGTATCTTCTTATATCCTCACGAATGTGAAACAAATACTCTATTTTCGGTTCGTTTTTAGTCTCATGAATAACGGCAAGAAGAAACAATCTAATTTTAGAGAACAGAACGTGGCCTAAAAAGAAATAATTCGTCTCGAAAGAGTCAACAACTTCTTATTATTATTATTCCTATTCCAGCACGGCAGGTCAAATCGTCGCGAACCCTTGTGTAACATCAAAAACGTCTGAAAGCGTTGTCTTCATTAGCGAGACATGAAAGAAACACAGAAAGTTGGTTTCTTAATTAGTTTCCTTGATGAGTTAGCACGAGTGTACTGCACTGAATGTGAAGATCGAGAACGAAAGTTTGGTGGATGCTATTTTGGTAAAATGTGCTGTTTTTATTGTGTCCGTGGCAAGCTAAATTGAGTGTAAATAATTGTGTTGTTGAATTTAAAAACACGACGGCTCAGTGGCTGAGAGTTTAAACGTGTCAGTCTCGTAAGCCCAAGATCGCGGGTTCGTGCCCCGGCTGAGTCGTTGGATTTTCTGGATTTGAAAATCGTGGGCACGCATGTCATATGATTATGTGGCATGTAAAAGATCCCTGGAGGACGTATTTGGCTTGCGTACTCTCGGCAAAATTAGATCTCGGCATTTGTTATAACATCCACAGAGAGCTCGGATTCATTGTAATCTGTGCGTCAAAATTGGTATTGGAGAGCCAGGTGGATGAATTAGTTTCCAATTTTCGTTACTATTACAAAAGAAGAGAGCATACCAAACAATAAAAAGTCTTTCCTTACAAATATTAGCACTATCCAGTTCCAATTTACACAAATTAAGTTTGATATTTTTATAAAATAAAAGTTTAAATAAACATTTATTTATATATATTAAAAACTTACTGGAAAGACTGCTCACAAAGATTAATTGTTTAAACTCGCAATTTCGAAAAAAAAAATTCGAGATCAAAACACTAAGCCTTAGTCTAATTACAATTAATTTAATTACAACTCTGCTGAATCAATTTTTTTGTTACAATCAAATGATCAGAAACAATTTATTTCAACTAATTACACTTAAGTTTTTCCTCTCGTTTCTTCTTCCACTATCATCAATTTATTTACTAACAACACCTTACTAAAACTCCTCAACTTTTACTTCCCAATAATTAATTACCACAACCCCTTTCAAGACTCCCGTAAAAAAAACTTAAGTTTTCTTCCGAACCCCAAAGTAAGAAAGAAGACACCATTAAAATAAAACAGGTGCTTCCGAATACACACACAGATAGCAAATCGATAGACATGTGGTAACTATGGCAACCAACAGATCCCTTCGTAGTCTCATCGTCTTTTTTTTTTCTTCGTGTCGCAAATCTTAAATGCGGCTGAGATTTTCATGCATTCTCCAGGAAAATCTTTATTTTTGAAAGAAATGACGGCTCTTAAAGAGTCTTTCACTTTTTCTGGAGCTTTTTAAATGTTATTATATTGCATTAGAACGCCCTTCTAGTTGTTCTTTTTGGAGTCGTTTCGAACTATTAATATTCTTTTGGCGTTCTAAAGATTTTTCCAAATCGTGTATCCCGGGAGTTTTCAAGAGAGCTTTTAATGTATTGATAACGGGCTCAGTTTTGATCAAGCTCTCAAAAACGCAGTAGAGTTTTCGAAAGATATTTTAAGAGAGCATGATAGTTAACAATTTTCAAAAGCCAACTATTTAAATGGAGTGTACCTCATGTATATTTAATTTTTAAGATATTAATGTATCTTTTGCTTTTTCTACTTTTGAAACAGGAACATTATGCATTACGAACGCTATCATCGTTGTTTTATTGGCGTAATTTTAAGTATAAACACTCTTCCTGTGTTCGTAAAAGTTTCCGAATCTTTGTTTTTAGGTCCCTTGAGTTTTCAAAAACTCTTAACTATTCAATACTAATTTTTAAAAGTGTTTTGTTGGTGGTAAAAGGTGGGATCCTTCCCTAGAGTGACATAATAAAATACAGAGCTTGTTAAATTTAGTTTTAAAGTTTTTAAAACAGAATCTCAGCAAATATTAAAAATTTAAAACGAGCAACTTCAATTGGAGTGTACTATAGCAGCTATGTTAAGTAAATTCGAAGTAATGAAAGATGTTCTGTAGCACATTTCCCTTGTAGCAGCGTTTAACATGATAATTATTCGTATGAAAACCGCAAGTAAAATGGAATGTACGGTTTTCCTTTCCGTTGAATGTAATAGGTCCAATTGCCGTAACATTGCCATGGCGATCATCTGACACCAAAACTTAAAAACTCAACTTTCAAAACTGAACTAAAATTGTAACAATCCAAGGAGGAACTAATAAAAATGAAACTTAAACAAAACATTTTTTTAAAAGAAAATGGTAAAACGATTGTTAATTAATACATAAAAGGACTTTTTAAAAAATTATCTGTCATTTTTATAAGGACTTAAAGAAATGTAGTTTTGGCAATAAAATTGTCATTTATTACACGGTTAAGTTTTCTTGGCAACCATGTCAATATAAGGGGTTTATAAAAGTTGTTACACTGTTAAAAAAAATGTAAAATTACATCACGAAAAATGTAAAATAACCACCCATACTGCACTATATGTAAGGCAGATTGTGCTGATGTACTTGCAAACAACACAGATTATTGTACTTTTAAAAATTTATTTTGCAGTTTTCAAAACACCACCACAGAGTTTTGTAGATAGAAAAACATCTCAGTGTTGTATTTTTAATACTGCACACAAAGTATTAAGTTGCTAATAATCCGCTAGACGGCGCTTGCGATTCACGTCACGGTGTGTTGTGATGCAAAGTTGTCTGGAACGAGAATACGATACGAGGAACGATAACAAAAACAAGACAGTAAGTAATTTATTTTACTTAATAAAAATTATAATAAAAAGTTTATTAGATTTAATAATGTATATTTCTTTCTTGTTTTTGTATGTGATTTTGATTGAACCAGGTCTAGTTCTTTGAAATATCAAATTTGTATATTGCGTTTGAATGGTTGATACCGTGTTATGAAACTTTAAGAGGTTGCGCTTCCGCAAATGAGCCGTTGGCTTTATATTGGCGACAGATAAGAAATGGCGCCAAGTAAAAGAGCGATAAATAGTATTTATATAGAAACTGCTCGTTTAAAGGGGAAACTTGGGGTTTGATATTCTGTTAGCATTGATAAAATCTAATTTTGACTGCTTTAATTTTCGTCTAAAGAACGTTTTATCGTCTGCAACTTTCAAAATCATTGGCGTTCTAAATAACGAATGAAATATAATATTTTAAAAATGAAAATGGGTATTTATTCGAGTAAAAGCATTCATAATCGAGAAATATTATTTTTTTATTTAACATTTTATTGCAATTTACAATGCAGGTAGCATAAATTTGTCTGTAAAGGATTTGTTTTAAAAATATATTTTTTTTAAGTAATTTAAACAAAAAAAATTAAGAATTTTTAAATTTGATATATTTTTTATTTCATGTTTTCAATTATGCTTATGAATATTCTGTGATTGTGTATGATGTCAGAAAATGTTTACTATTACAAAAATCCAGTTATTTCTTGATATATAAAAATTTCTGAACATCAATTATTCCAAATTTGTACTCTTTTTAATGGTGAAAATTTTGAAAATTTGAGAATTTTTAAAAAAATAATCGACATTGGAAAGTCATGTATTGTGTGTTTTATCATATAAAAGATGGGGACAAATCCATACACAGCTATAATAATTTTTTCGGTACTGGACCCCCGTAACGTTTTTACAGATTTCATTTAAAAAAAACACTTTTTGATGTAAACGTTTTCTTTTTTAAGTTGGTTATCTTTTGGCATAATTTGCTTATGCGAACATTTTTTTCTTCTGTTCTGGAAGAGAATCATTTTAATATACGAGAGACTACTTATTGCAAGAAATAATCTTTAATGCAAGGGAAAAATTAATTTTCAAGTATTCACAATTGTGGCATCAGGTTATGCCTTTCTAAATAATTTAAAGCTGGTATTTAACACAGTATAACGGAAAAATAATATTGTTAAATTAATGTTTTTTTTCTGCGTGTGTGGGTACATTAGTATATATACTAATGTGTCGCCACTTATTAATTAGTGTATTTTATATATTAGTGCATATGAGTGACTCCTTACTGTCGTCATTATATATTTAAATTTTATAGGTTCTATCCTTTTCTCAGATCCTGAAGTCCCCCTTTTTGTCGACGAACTTCACGGGTTTTGAATGATTATTGGAAGCAAAGAAATAAATTGTAGCACTTATGTAGCTACACAAAGTGCCAGTGTTTAAATATATTACATGTTTTTGTTACTTTTTCTTAATAATTTTATTTATGTTTCTAGTATGAAAAAATCTTGAAATAAAGGAATAAATTTTTGTTGAAATCTAGCATCTTAACAATACTTTAATTGAATAAATTTTACTGCTGGTAATAGTAATAACTGATTGTATTTTTGTTGATGAAATTCTTATTGGGTTTAATAAGAGTTTTGGGATTTTTTTACCCAATTTATTATTAACATTTGCATAAAAAATGCAATCTGTCATTACTACATGCCGTAAACAAAACTACATAATTTTTTTACAGATATCAACTTACTTCACTTATTTAAACCACGGAGCTTTTACTTGAAACATTAATTAAATAAACAAAGACTTGCAAATTATTATATGATTTCACCGGTATTTCTTTTCCTAATGATCCTACTCAGAAAAGTTAAATTTTAAGAAAGAAACAAAAATTCAAATGGAGATTTCTTTGTTCAGGACCCTTAATACAAACTTTTGAAGTCAAGAATTTTTAAGTTTCTATAAAATACGAAAATTGAGACACCCTGTAAATATGTTGTAAGGAAGCAGCAGCAGGTAACTGTTAAGTAAACTGTTGTAACAAAGTATTAAAATGCATTTGCTGTAAAACAGCTAAACGACATGGTATAAAAAATAACAGCATTTGTATTAGAGAAGAAAAAAATTAAATGCAGCATTTATTTCCCAATAGTAGCTAACAGTTGCAAATACATTTTTAAAAACTTTTTTTAGCAAATAGTTTCAAAAAGTTTTTTAAACGTGTTTGCAACTGTTAGTGCCAGTAGGGTGAAAACTGCTTGGCAGTTGATGCTGTAAAACAACAGCATATGATGCAAAACGAAAAAAAAAATGTGAGGCTAAAATACAGCATGGTGATGTTAAGCTGAGAAAAATGTGGGGTTAAAATACAGCATGTGATGTTAAGCGGGAAAAAAATGTGGGGTTAAAATACAACAGTTGCTGTTAAATGATTTAACAGATATGCTGTAAAATAACTGCATGTGATGTTAAACGAAAAACTTCACCTTGATGTTTTCCAAATTACAGCACACTGTCGTGGCACAAATGTTACCCCGACAGTGTGCTGTTTTCGGGTCGATTTTTTTTAAACAGTGTAACAATCAAGCAAAACAATTATGAAATTACTTTTTTTTTATTTTGCAAATAACGTATCATTTTATTGTACACTTAAAAGAATGGATAAAATTACGTTATCTAACCTGCAATATAATAGCACTAATACACTTTATTTAATAAAATACATAAATAACAAAAACTTACCATTTATTCTCAATTATTTGTCAATCAACATTCATTCATCTTCAATGGACTCCATCCTTTAAAAAACCTAAAACAGTAAAAAGTCTTTGTAAGCATTTTAAAATATTCTTTTTAATTTACATATACTTTATTAAATTATGGTTGAAATGTACAATAGGATTAATAATTTAAAAAAAGAAAATATTGAAATTGTTTCCGAAAGAGAATATACTATATATTTCTGTTTTAGAAATAATAATTGACTTTTTTTTCCAATTATGTACTGTCGAACCTTTTTCTATAGGCATTCTTATCTTTGTTAAGAGATTACTCGAAGATTTGTTTGCGTTAGTGAAAACCTCATTAAAAAAAGTCTATAAATGGTGAACATTCGGCAAAATTATATCTACAATTGTTTGCACTCTTGAATAACTAAAACATATTTCGCAGTTATAAAATACTTTAACAAATCGAAGGGGATCCAGCCTTGGTTCAAATTTGAAGTTATATTTTTCAAACATGTACAAAGGGATTTTTATATTGTTGACACTTGCTAAGGAAGGGTATTAAATTTCTAGTTTTTCATTTTAATTCTTGAAATTTAATATTTTTTTAATTTATATTTTTATTCATTTTTTAAGGGGGCACGTCTCTCATGCTAAGAAAATAATAAATACAACATACATTTTAAAACAAGTAACTTATTTGAAACTCTTTGCCATTAAAAATATTTTTCTCCTACAAAAACAATAAAACAAAACAATAAAAAATTTAAACTACGGTGCTTTACTAATGCAATAAGAATTCTTACGGAAAAACACAAGAAAAAAAAGCATACAAACTCCGTATTCATAGCAACAAACCCAAGACTGAAACTTAATCTAAACATCCATTTTTGCAGAACCATTTATTTTCATAAAAAACGAATTACTATAAACAAGAGGAGCCAGTTTGTTTTTATTTTTATTTTAAATTGCTTTCATTTACGTTAGGAAACTGTTCAGCCAAAAAAAATATATGGAATTGAAATGGAAAAATAAACTGCGATGCTTAATTTTAAAACAGTTTTTAATCAAAAATTAATTTTCTGAGTATGATTACACAGTTTCCAAAACAAGATGCATGTCATTTGCAAGGCTAGGTAATAAATGATGGTACGCTTCAACTAGATTAAATTCAAATGAGGCAATTTTCTATGTTTTCCCTTAAACTGTTTTTTTTTTTCTTGTTAATTTGTAGTTTTGGTGTGTTGGAGAATAATGTATCAAATAATTATGTACGAAACAGAAAGAAAAAAGGACACTAAGAATATATCATTTTATACTGCAAAACATTTATGTAAAAATACAGCATATTTGCCGCATATTTACAGAACATTCTGCTGTATTTGATTGCAACTCTTGCTGAAGATACAATTTGACAGAATTCGGCTGTGTTTTTTTTTATTTATTTTTTTAAAACTCAGATGCTTTTAAGCTTGAAGTCAGTGTTTATCTTTTTACGTAGAACTCAAACTGGAAAGTGGCTGATTTACGTGTGCTTGAAATTTACAGCACATGTGTAGGCATTACGTTTACTAACACGGTGCTTTTTCTGACTGTAATTTTTCATCTGTACAATGTATCATCTCTGCTCATTACATATGTGTGTTTGTTTTTTTTAAGAAGAAAGGATGGTATTTAAAATGGATATTATTAAATGTAGATACGTTCAGCCAAATCAAAGTGTTTAGGTATCAGAAAACTAGGTTGGAAATTTGTATTTTCATTGAATAATTTTTTAAGATTTTGTTGAGCGGGATTCGCATTCATCGGAAAAGTACCAATTTTCTTTTATTTTTGAATCCATTAGAATGTATTTTCATGAAGGATCCTAAACAAACAATGACTACCTTTTGTTTAATTCTTCGGCAAGAATGATAAATGAAAAAAACTACCTCATATGAAATCTACATTAACCGTCTATTGTCAAACCCTTTAGGATTTAAATGATACTTTACTCTACCAATATATACACCGAAGCATAATCACAATATAAATTTAATCCAGTAGAATATCTACATAGTCCCATTGTCAATGACAAAAAACACTACCGTAATTGCAAGATTGCGTCTCGACCTTCCTAACAAGAGACATTCCTTTCTCGCCGTCTCAGAGATGGAAAGACAATGGCGCAGATAAATTAACCCTAAAGCAGCCCTTACGTCTTTTTAATTGCCCCCTTGCCTTGGCATTGAGACTGTGGCGTGTAAAATGCGGAAGAGATATTACGTGAACTATTGGTCTTAGATAACAAGGCGTTTGTATTTGGCTTGTTAGTCCTATTTGAATTTTAAATGTCTGCAGACTACAGAATTGGTCCTGATAACAAGTAAGGACACGAGTGACCTAAGTTTAAAATTTTCAAATGCAAACTATATGAACTGCCTTAGAAAACAAGACATTTGCTTGTTAGGTTACTTTGATTTTTGGTGTTGTATATGTCTGCAGAAGGAGTACTGATACCAAGTAAGAACGCAAGTAGAAAACAAGACTTTTGCTTGTTAGGTTACTTTGATTTTTGGTGTTGTATATGTCTGCAGAATGAGTACTGATACCAAGTAAGAACGCAAGTAGAAACAAGACTTTTGCTTGTTAGGTTACTTTGATTATTGGTGTTGTATATGTCTGCAGAATGAGTACTGATACCAAGTAAGAACGCAAGTAGAAAACAAGACTTTTGCTTGTTAGGTTACTTTGATTTTTGGTGTTGTATACGTCTGCAGAATGAGTACTGATACTAAGTAAGAACGCAAGTGATTTCAGTTTACAATTTGCAAATTTCAATTACGTGAACTATGCTAGTGTTATTTTGAATTAGGTATTTGGATAACTGCATACTGCAGAAATATTACTGATATCGAGTACTAACGCAAGTGAAGCAATGAAATTATGTGAACTATCTTAGTAAACAAGACATTTGCTTGTTAGGTTACTTTGATTTTTGGTGTTGTATATGTCTGCAGAATGAGTACTGATACCAAGTAAGAACGCAAGTAGAAAACAAGACATTTGCTTGTTAGGTTACTTTGATTTTTGGTGTTGTATATGTCTGCAGAATGAGTACTTATACCAAGTAAGAACGCAAGTGACTTCAGTTTACAATTTGCAAATTTCAATTACGTGAACTATGCTAGTGTTATTTTGAATTTTGGTATTTGGATAACTGCATACTGCAGAAATATTACTGATATCAAGTACGAACCCAAGTGAAGCAATGAAATTATGTGAACTATCTTAGAAAACAAGACTTTTGCTTGTTACTGTACCTTTTTTGATTTGCAACGCATTCTTAGCACAAAACAATTGTGCATTTTTTAGTATATTAATCCCACAGTAAAAATTAAATGATAGTGTTTTTTGTTTTCGAATGTCCTTATAAAAAATACTTTTTAATTTATTTGTAGAAAAATTACTTTGCATGAAGAATATATGTGAAGGATTTTGCACAGCAAAGAGCTTACACCAACTTATTTTATGCTAATAAAAGGGTCCTGATACATATTTCAATGGCATAGCTTTAAATCAAAACTATGAAATATAAAAATTTTAAGTTATCCGTGTTTTTTTAGTTCTATACTTTAAAACTTTATTCAGTGTAATCCTCAATTCTTAACTTGT